>VDFB02155065.1:0-30401 GCA_007258455.2 Sequoia sempervirens | reverse complement strand
TTAGAAGAAGGTAGAGATGACTGCACCATTGGCGGCTCTACAACTAGAATAGCTACCTTCCGTGTCCTTTTACTGCTCAAGAAAATCTTCTTGTTCTTGATAACTTGGCAGGTTCTTTCCTCGATTGAGGTGATCTCTTTGGCGAACCAATCAACTTGTGAAAGTGGCCGTTGCTCGACCTGATCTCAGGCATACATGGGAAGTAGAACTTCATCATCATCTAACAAACCCTCCACATCTTCTAATAAGAAATTTTCCATCTGCCAAAGAGTAAGTCTGGAGTAGTTGTGCTTGTGCACTTCGAACTCATCTGCACAATTAACCCAAAAATCTTCAACTATAGGTACATGTGCATGATTTTGACCAAGATGAGATGCAAAGACACCACAAGGATCGTATGAAAGTCTCTCCTTGAAAAGCTTGAGACCAAACCTTGACATTTCATTGCTCATCAATTTAGCATCAATTGTTGATCTACATCTATATATGCTCATCTCAAATGGGAAACTCAATGCAGGCATGCGTCTGTTACACAAAAATGTGTGCACTCCGTGTACTTGCCTTAGAAATTCCATGAACACGACCTCATCTATTGGATATCTAGGTAGCATGATTGGATCACCTGAGAAGCCATATACTCTTATGTAGGAGAACGTGGGGAATTGGATAAACCAATCACCCCACTTTGCCATTGCCAATCTGGCATCTACTGAAATCCGTATATGCAACTCATTATCAAGATTTCGCACCTTATGCATCAAGAATAGATCATTCACCCACTTATAACACTGCTCAGATTCTAAAAACTCTAACTCCGGGTAATGATCATATATATGTTGAACATCCAGGGTTCTAGTGACATTCAAACCTCTAAACTTGCCTTGAAAGGCCATTAGATATATGAGGTAGGATATAATGTGGAATTCATGGGCCTTGAAGAACTCTATCATCTGAAAGTGGACACAATCACTGATCAATGCTAGCCAGTCATAGTGTTTTTTCTGTCAACAATCTGGGAAATGACGTAAAACATCCAAGGCTGGAATTTATTGGCCTCTGCTTGACCGGCGGCTCGGTTTAGCAAAGTAATCATGACTGCAAATTTATCTTTGAACTCACTGTGCCCAACATTCCTTGGAAAAGTATTCTACTTCTCTTTCAGCCACTTCTGAGCCATTCTTTTCCGACACTTGCCTTTTTGCGCATACCACACTTTTTCACATTCTTCAATAGATATGATGAAATTTTTTGTCCATGGTGGTATTCCAAAACATTTCTCAATATCTTCCAGCCTGAGGCTGCAAATAAGACGCCCATCTACTGATATAATTTCTCATGAAGTTGAATTGTAATGCTTGACACAAGCAATTATGAATTCAAGGCTTTGCACCAAGATGGGGATAGAAGTTGCTGCAAGCAACCCGGAATGATCAAGATTCTTAACTGCAATGTTTTATGCGCCTTCCAAAGCATGCAAATCAAACACTGGATGCACATGATGCAAGTCGATTTTGAATGTTCTCAAGAAATCGTGCAGCAACACTTATTTGGTTCTAATTTCTGTTGGAGAGTATTGCAAGTCGAAAAACTTGACTTTTGACTGTAAACATGCCTGAGTTCGGAAAAGTTTTGTCATGTCCCCGAATTGGAGGTATGGTGATTTAACTAAATTATTTAATTAAGTTGTCCAAATTATTGATATTTCATGAGGATAGCTTAATTGATGATTTAATTAAATCAAGAGGTGTTATTAAATTAATTATTTATTAAGTTATTCGAAAAAAATAAAATATCAAAAGGGATGACTTATTATTTAATTAATTTAATAATAAAAAGTGACTTGAGTGACTTATAATAAAATAATAAAATAATAAAGTCACTTAAGGAACAAATCTGGAATCTTTTAGAAGTCTCTTGGTGATGAGGTTGAAAAAGTATAAAAAGAGGCTTTGGCTATGCATTTGGACATCTTGAGTTGAATACATCTTTTCTACTACATTGCTGAAGTTGAATGCTTAGCTTGTTGATTTCTAGTCTTCGTTTGTGAAAGACCAAACCTAGTTGGTTAAGTGCCAATTTTGGTTGTGAAACACCAACCCTAGTTGGATATTTTGAGGAGTTACTTCAGACTTCTCAATTGGGGCTTCAATTTAAGGCACAACGACCTTAGGAGGAAAGTGGGCAAATTGAGGTTGCCTTATTATGATGGTTCAGGAAAGACAACAGCACGAGCATGGGTGCAAAAAGTGGACACTTCTTTTCAGCTTAATCCTATGCCTGAGGATGAAGCAATCAAGTATGCTACCATACACTTGGATGGAGTTGCACATGAATGGTGGTATCATGGATTAGTCACCATGGGACATGATCGGATTACATCTTATGTAGAGTTCACTGAGCGCTTGATCGACAGATTTGATGTGAAGGATCCAGAACTCCACTTCAAGGAGTTAGCACAACTCAAACAAACAGGGTCATTAGATACATACATCGCTGATTTCCAGAGGTTGGTTGTTTTGGTGACAAACATTTCAGAGAGACGGTTGCTAGTCCTATTCATGGATGGTTTGATGGATCCATTGAGAGGTTGGGTTAAGGCTCTCAACCCCACTTCACTACAAGAGGCAATGAAGAAGGCTAGGGACATGGAGTCTAGCCAACAAAGGAATAAATTCTAAAGCAATAACGAAAACAAATCCCCCTCACGCAATTCATCTCTTCCAGAAGATATAGGGGAAAAGCCTTCTCATAAGAAAGACAATAAGAAAAAAAAAACAAATGAAGACTTCCGTAGGGAGTTTAGAGAGAAAGGAATTTGCTATCATTGTAAGGAGAAATGGGTAGCAGGTCACCGTTGCTTGGGAAAGGGGAAGGCTCATCTCATAGAGGTAGTGTCAGATGATGAGGATGAGGAGGAGCATGCACACATGGACAGTAGCAGTTCAGATGAGGATCAGCCTCGAGGAGAGGACACTGGTGGTGGTTTCATTGTTTCACTTTCAGACTCTCCTAGATTCCACTCTTTCAGAGTTAAGGGGTCCATTCAGGGTCAGCCCATCATAATCTTGATTGATAGTGGGGCTACACATAATTTCATTGATTCAGCCTTAGTGACAAAGCAGGGATTGCCAGCACATGCATTTGATGGGTTTAGCGTCATAGTGGTTGATGGGTATAATATGTTTTGTAGGAAAAGGGTTCCCCGACTAAGTATCAAATTGGGAAACTATACAGTGACAGATGATTTCTATATAGTGGACTTGGGAACCACAAATGCTATTTTGGGGATACAATGGCTCCATTCCTTGGGCCCATATTCACAGAACTTTCAAACAATGGAGCTCAAGTTTAGAACGACCAAAGGACAAAAAGTGGTGCTTAGAGGGAAGGCAAATGGAGCACTCAAGGACGTGACAGCTAATTGTATGATGAGGCTTGAGAGGCCGAGTGGTTTTGATTTATGGGATTTGATTTTTCCCTCCTCTTGGTTGTTGGTTGTTCTACTTTGACGAGATGCTCCTTGAGGACAGCAGTTGTTGGTTGGGGTGGTCACATGGATGTTAGTGGATGGAGTAGTGATGAGTTTCTATCCTTGGGCAGCAGTGTCAGGGATAGGCCTATGCTTCTATTCTAATTAATGATAGCAGCATGTCAGGGATAGGCCTATGCTTCTATACACCTTGGTTGGGTATCATTTACATCTTGAGGAGGCCACCTAGGGTATGTCGGTATGAGGATGATACAGGCAAGACTAGAGTGGATGGAATTCATAATAGTATCCTCCTCATTCCTGATAGTGAGTCAGGAAATTTGCAGTTGCTTTCCAAGGGAGGTCTTGATGACATTGCACGGCAAAAGACCATTGGTGTTGAGATGGAAGGATTTCTAGATATGACATTTGAGGCGGACCAGCATAGTCTTTGGAGTCAACTTGGTGAGTCAGATATACAGGTTTGGGATCCAGGTGGCTAGTGGACAGGTGTAGTTGATTCTCCATTCGGGCAGCAGGTGTTATGGCAGTCGAGTTGGATTAGCAGTGTGGATTGCTTGAGGGCAAGCAATCTTTGGGAAGAGAGGACTGTCATGTCCCCGAATTGGAGGTAGGGTGATTTAATTAAATTATTTAATTAAGTTGTCCAAATTATTGATATTTCATGAGGATAGCTTAATTGATGATTTAATTAAATCAAGAGGTGTTATTAAATTAATTATTTATTAAGTTATTCCAAAAAAAAAAAATATCAAAAGGGATGAATTATTATTTAATTAATTTAATAATAAAAAGTGACTTGAGTGACTTATAATAAAATAATAAAGGAGTTACTAAAAATAGAAAGTGAGGGCGAGCAGGTTCAAAAATTGACTAAGTGTTCAAATAGGCTAAGAGGGAGACAAGGGAAGCACATAAGGTGTTGAGAAATGGCAGGAGCCCCCTCTAAATGCGCCCTAGGCATCAAGGAGAGGTTGAAAATCTTGCTAAGGCATGAAAAATGGAAGGAGACCCCTCCATATGCGCCCAAAGTAGCAGGGTGGTATGAAACTTTCTAAGTGATGGAAAATGGCAATACACCCCCCTAAATGCGCCCATCTTGTGTAGGGTGGCATCAAAAAATTTCTAAGCCAGAGAAATGGAAGCTTGACCTCTCATATGCGCCCAGAGCAAGAAGCAAGTTGGTGAGAAAAGTTTCTAAGTCATAAAGATTGCCTGACCACCTCTCAAGTGCGCCCAAGCAAGGAGTATGAGGTGAGAAAATTTCTCTAAGTCACAAAATGGAAGCACGATCCCCCAAATGCGCCCAAGTTGAGAAGAGATGCAAGAAATTTTCTAAGGCATGAGAAACGGTATGAGCCCCCTCATATGCGCCCAAGGTAGACAGGAGGTATAAAAAAAGTTTCTAAGGCACAAACATGAAGAAGACCCTTCCAAATGCGCCCTCAACATGAACCTCAAGGGGTAAAATATGCCCAAGGAAGAGGGTGGCATCAAAGAATTTCTTAGGCATTGAAAATGGAAGCTTGACGCCTCATATGCGCCCAAAACATGAAGAAATTTCCAAGGTAAGAAACTTTCTAAGTGATGAAAAATGGCAGGAGCCCCCTTAAAATGCGCCCACAACACAAAGTTGGATACCTTAAATGCGCCCAAGGAGTATGAGGTGAGGAAATTTGTTTAAGGCACAAACTTGAAGCTCAAGGGGCAAAATGCGCCCAAGATGAGTAAGTGGCAAGGAATTTTGCTAAGTCATGAAAATTAAATGGCATCACCACCTCTAGAATACGCCCATCATGGAGAGGATGGAGGAGAATTTTCTATGGCATACAAAATGGCATGACCCCCATCCAAATGCACCCAGGGCATGCAAAAGCTAAAAAATTTCCAAGTCACAAAGTTGCCTGAGACCCCCTCAAATGTGCCCTCAAAGTGGAAGTACTACCTAGTGAATGCACCCTCAAGTAAAAGTTGTTTGAAAGAATTTTCTAAGGCGTGGAAATTCTCCAAGACCCCTTAAATGTGCCCATGATGAAAAGTTATGAAGGAGGAAAAGTTTGCTAGAGAAAAATGATGAATTTTATCAGATCAAGAGATCAATCGGACCTTGGAAATCAAAACATGGAGATTAGGTAAGAGAAGTGAATTTATACTATAAGTGTTTTGATGCTCTTCTTTTTGTTTGTTTTTGCAAGGTGACTTGGGGTGATGGAGCAAGTACTCCAGGACAACATTACAACCTTGGAAGGGGATAAAGTTATATGTTTCAAGCTCCTCCATGATGTCTCATTTGCGCCCAAACCATGAAGGGAGATGTTGGAAGAAACGGCTAAGTGTTGGAATTCCTCCACAAAGACCTAATATGCACCCAACTCAGGGAGGCAGATGGCAAGGAAGAAATGGTCGAGTCTAGGACAAGAAAACCCTTCAAGAATAGAAATTGAGGAAAAGATGAAGGCCCAAGCGTTAAAGATCATCCTCAAGCACTAAAATGTTATCAAGGCTAAGGAGGGGGAATGAACAAAAACTTCAGTATTAAAGAGTGACAATGGAATGGATTGAAGAACAAAGTAGAGGAATTCTTCTCAAGTGTGAAGTCCTTCAATGACCCAGAAAATGTTCTCCAGCATACTTCACACAACCCAAGATGTAGTGGCAGCAAGGAGGAAAATCACCATCAAACAGGGGAAAGAAGTAGCCGTCTTGGAAGTTTAGATTGAGAACGTGCCTACCATATTAGTTCAAGAAGTAGAGGCTGAGATGATCAAATTGATCGAGTTTGCAGTCAAAGAGAAGGACAATGGGAACGCGTTTCTGGATGAGAATCTTCTTGAGGATAGTGGCCATTAAATGCTCATAGTGGTCAAAGGGAGAGAGTGGGCATTTTGTGCTCATTTATTACCCCACTCCACTTTCTGGCAGTTTTTAGGACAGAATCTTCACTAGGGCTTACGTGACTCAATTTGGGCCCTTCATTGTAATTGAATTTGAGTCGTCTGTTGGAATCGACCAACCATAAAAGGGGCATCCCCCCTCATTTGTACATCATAGAATAGATTAGAATATAGAAGATAGAGAGATAGCTAGGAGATAGAGCATAGAGAGACATATAGCATAGATTGATAGCATAGCTTAGATTGAAGAGGAAGGAAAGTTTTCAAATTGAATGCTTTGTAAGAGATCATTGTGAACACTCCTATAATAAAAAGAGTTATCATTGCTTATGGTTTCATCTTTTATTGTGGGTAGCTAGCAAGATTTCTCCGTCCTTCCAATTCGCATAGAATCCCAAAGTAGCTTAGAGTAAAACAGATTTTAATTCATGCACGTAGATAGTTGTGGATTGTGGTGGTTGAACTAAGCAAGCTTCGCTAATCCATACCACTAGTGGGCTCACTGATTGTGGGTTCACCTCGTGTGGTCAACTGGAATTGTTTGGACCTAACTTCGATTATGGTTTACATGTTGGCATGCGTCGTTGTGGTGGTGTCTTCATACTGAATCGTGATCTGAATACCTTTAGTTACTCCTTTGAAGATTGCACTGGTTCTGTGGAAGTTGTCCAAGGTGAAGCGAAGCAGAGCTTGGTTGAAGTTTGCAAGAGTTGATCTCCATGTCCCGCGCCTAGAGTAGACCATAGCATTTTTAATCCCTACAGCTATTCAATTCAGTACTTTCTGGATATTTTAGGAAACCCATGTGAAATATTCCGAACCAATTTTTTCAATTTTTTGAATGCAATTACAAAAAAAATGCACCCGTTAAGGTTAATTGGAAACCCAAACGATGCGGAAGTAACCCTAACCAAGAATGTACACCAGGATCCTGAGACGGGCAAGGTGTGAGCATATGGTCAGAGGATCTTAATGCATTACTGAACTGAGTGACTCTAACCAAGAGTGTGTCCAAGGTGGACGAACATATGGTCAGAGGATCCCTACCAACTACAAATGTTGAAAGTAAACTCGACGCCAAGGATGTGTTTTCCAACCCAAAGTGGGAATGGAGCTACCATTTGGCAGAGATGCTAAGAACTACAATGCAATTCAAAACGTAAATAGGCGGCAAGCCAACCTCTTCCACTTATTCAGCAGGTATTACAAAGCATGAAGAGAAAGATTAGAAGATGTTGACAGTACTACTGTTCAGCTTACAATATAATAGAGAATGCCTGCCAAGAGCACAAGATTAGAGCTAAGTAGTGCTGCAACAATATAGAAGACTCTCCCTTGCTTAACAAGAATACCAAGACCAATAACTCCTCTCAAAAGACCAATCTTAATATTCTGATTTGTGACAGACCTGCATTTAAAATGCTTAATCAACAACACAAGAAACCACTAAATTGCTCACTACTCCCTCAATACTCACCCAAAATGCTTAAGACCTAATGCAAAGTGCTCCTACGATGAAGGCGCCCAAGAATGAACCATAAAACTGCCCCAAAAGCTGATATTTATTTTTTGCACAAACTTCAACAGAACCCAAATGGTACGGCCTTTAGTGAGGGGCGATTTCTTTCCATAAAATTCAATTCTTTATCATAAAATCAGAAACTTGTCAAATAAGGTCGCCCTTGTCAAAGAAATGCAATGAGACAATACCTAGAAGGAGATAAATTTTATTTCAATTTTATGAATGAAACTCACATTCAGCCAAGATAATCAACAACTCCAGAAAATCAACTAGAATACAAGGGAACACTACAAAATGTAGAATCACCACTACAATGCCAAAACTCACTACAAATCCACTCAACTATCATCTAACATCTCCACTAGTTGCTTTCTTTCAAGAAAGAAGTCGAGCCAAGGCTAGGACGCATTCATTCCTCGAAGCAATTCTAGCACCATTTCGGCAGCATAACAATACTAAAGACGTGAGATAACAAATGAAGACCCAAGGCTCCTTTTTATAACTTTGAGAAGACACCTCCAGAAGCTTCCAGAAGGTGCGCCCAATCCCCAAGATGCTTTTAGGGTTTGACTTGACCATTGACCAAGCATCAAGGTGGCGTCCCATTTCAAGAAAGATATAAATCATTTTTGAATAAAATAACAAGCTCTCCAAAGTTGGCGTACCTTTCTCCTTGAGCATTTTTGACCTTAGAAACATCAAATGTTTCTTAATGAAATAAGCACCCTCAAAAGTGCCTCTTTTAAAAACAACTTAAAGTTGTCTCATTAGGCCAAGGGGTCCCAATATTAAATTATAACATTTTTCTGATTAAAATTACTTCTCTCCAAAAAATGCATCAAAGGCCAAAATCAATCATACCAATTGAACTGACAGCTGAGGGAAGCCAATTGAACTGAAGCCAACCTGTCCACTGCCAAAAAATAGAATTTACTAAAAATAGTAAATTCCAGAAGATGCTCGGATTGCACTGCGAAGCTCTCTAAAAACCCAGAAACAATCCGCAAGTCAATCTCCAAATTTCGAGCAACAACAACTTCCAAAACGGGAAACCCTAATTTTACCCTCCGAGTAGCCTACGGGTCTCCGGAATAGGCCAACGGTCAACTGAATTCATCACGCTTGAGAAGGGGACATTACACCGTGCTTCATTGACTAATATTTCGAATCTCGAGAAAGCCCCTTTCTCTTTGATCTCCAATTGAACAATTATGTAAGTCCCCCTTGAGATACCAACAAATCACATCGAGCCAACTGAGACTACATCCACTGCATAAAGGAACCTTGGAGTTGAATGCATGATCTTTCTCGCAATCTTAGCATGTAGGAGATTTTGTTCAAGAAAGGATAGAGTAGCCGTTGGGAAACTTTATTCTGTGTTGGTGCAGTCATAAAACACCCATCAACATTACCCCTATTTGGACGTCGTTTCTTGCCAGCAAGTGAATGGCAGAGACTGAAAGTCAGTCATTTTGGCAAGCCTGATCATATTTGAGTAGAATGATACCTTCTGCCAGCCTCCGTTGTTGCATCTGACTGATTTTGCGAAAGCCATAACTGGGCTGACGGAAGCCTTTTGACAAATTTTTTGAATGGACAAAAAATATTCTAAGTGTTGGCAATAAAGGCGCCCTCCTTGAAAAAAGGTGCCCAAACCTTGCAAACTTAGGCAAATTTTTGTAATTTTCAACTTTTCCTTTGACTTTCTCAAATTTTCATGTTTTCGCCTCTGCTCAATCTACATTTTCCGTTGTCCAATAGATCCTCTGTGCTGGATGATGGATTCATTGAAGAGCCTGAACATACCTGAGATGATTTCCAACTTTTCCCAACCTTGAAATTGCTTTTCATTGCATTTGATTGGATCTGAATTGGGCTAAAGAGTCAAATTGTACATCTTCCGAAAAACAACAAAAAATTCTAAGGCATGAGATCTTGGGCGCCCTCCTTGAAAAAAGGCACCCAACTTCTCCAGAGATAGATTATTTTTTTAAGATTTTCAAATTTCTTCATCAACTGTTCACCACCTTTTTTGACTATGTTGACCACCTTTGCTAACTATAAATTGTGTAAGTCGTTGTGCGTGCATGATCTGCAGAAGCTGAAAAATTGGCTAAGAAATTGAAAACTAGGCGCCTCCATTGAAATAAGGCACCCTTCTTTTCTAGTGTTAGAATATTTTTATCGCTATTTTTAGATTCCCCTCCTTTGTTGACTGTTTCCTGAGCATCTTTCGTCGTTGATCGATCTGTGCAACATTTGAGAGTTTGAATCTGACACCTAACAGTTGGGCCATCCTCCATTGATGACCTCGGAGATCCTGATTTATCTTCTAAAAAAGCGAAATAGACCCACCAAAGAAAAACTAACTTTTTGACGATTCTGACTAGACCAGCCTAATCAAGACATTTTCAACCAATCAAAATCAGTTTTGTTGTACCCAAAATAATTTTTTGCTTCATTAAGGCATTTTGATTAAAATGATCTAAATCATGTAAAATTGTTGTCAAAAGTCCATTTTAGGTAAAAAAAAAAAATGGACTTTTTGTGGGTTTATGTCAAGGAAGATGCTTGCAAAATTCTAAAATTTTGAAAATTAGGGTTTCGTACCCATGTTTTTAGGAAAACCCCTAAAAACAGGACCTTTCCAAAATTAGTTGAAAATGATTTTGATAGGATAATTTGACTTCACGATCACACTCGTCAAGTCAAAATCACCAAAAAAGTTTGTTTTACTCTGGTGGGTCTACTTCATTTTTTCAAGAGAAAAGCTAGGACCTCTGCAACCATTAATGGAAGAATGGCCAGTACCAGGTGTCGAAATCTAAGCCTCAAAAGCTTCAAGGAAGAATCCATGGCGAAAGATGCCCAAAAAGATGCTCTGCGATGGAGGGGATTTTCAAAAGTGAAAAATGTTGAAAAATATTCTAAGTTTGGAGAATGCATGCCTTGCTACAAAAAGATGCTACGCACTCAATGCCTTAGCCATTTTTCAAGCACCCATACACACAGAATGGTGAAAGCAATTGCAACGGTGAACACGTTCGCGACGTCAACAACGGTGATTAACCCAATCAAGCAACACGGTGAACGCAAAGCGCAAGGAATGTTGGAAGCTTTTCAGATCACACAATCGCAATGGCGGATGCAGTCAACACATCAGCAGTGGTGACGATGCAGTCAACAAACATGTGAACGGCTGGTGTTGGTGTTTCACGCGGTCGACAGATAGTGATCATGGTCAATGCAGTCAATGACACGGTAAACGCAAAGCTCGAGAAGGATGAAAATCATCGAAAATGACTAACTCTGGAGCCCACTATACCCCTACAGGCCAGGGGCGCCCATGAATTCAAGAGGCCAACTGCAGTTGTTAACAATAGCAAAACCAGTCGTCCTCTTCAGAATTCTGCTAGCTTTATGATGCATCGTCAAGCAAGTCAATCCGATTCATCAATCACGGAAAAACGGAAGCGAAGACAAAAGATGCTCAAAGCGAGAGTCAATCATGAAAAAAGTAACCCTATACCCCAGGGGTGCCCAACAATAAGACTATCCAAATGTCAGTTTTTGAGTAAGCTTATCTTCAGGTGATTTGTCTGGCATCAGCACAACTTTACAAGGAACCTGTTTGCTAGTCTATGAGACATATCAAACGATAGCAGCTGTTGATCATACAAGCACACAAAACGGAGGGTAAATCAATAGACATCAAGGCAAAAGCGCCCCTGTTGGCCAGGGGCGCCCATCATTTGGAGCCACCTATTGTGGTTTTTAGTGACTGCTTTCTACAAGGCATCTGCTCAACATCCTTTCAGCTTCGCAATCAATCCAGTTGCAAGCTCACAGGACCTGTCAAGCATTCACAAACGAAGACCAAGTGTACAATGCTAGAAGCAAAGGAAAAATAAAGAACATGAAGAATTGGCTAAGTGTTAAGGGAAATGCACCCTCCTAGAAATAGGCGCCAAAGTTTTTGAGCAATTGGGTACAGTCTTCAAGCTCCATAACCTCTAGGAAGTCCTTTCTCTTGATCAATCTCAGCAATGACACCGTCAGCAAGTTCAACAAATAAATCAAACATTTGACAACGAATATCAAACTAGGGTTGTTCGTGAAAGATTACAAAGTGAAAATTACATCACAAAAGGTCAAAGGCGCCCCTACAGGCTAGGGGCGCCCATACTTTTGGGACCCCTAAATCAACTTTCAGAACCTGCACGACCAGACATCCTTTTCAGGAATAAACTGATTATACATCATGTTGGCGTTTTAATTCGCACCTCTGGAATGTGAATTATAAACGGACAGCTATGCACAGATAAACTGCTCTTCGAATTAGGAGGGGAAGCTCCCTCTTTGCCAATGTTGTTCAAGAAAGTAAATTAAAACTAATTTTCCTATCTTTTTGGTTTAGCTAAGAGCACAAGGTTAGAAAACTCAAGCGTCGTAGCTGAGATTTTTTGTTTTGGAATTTCAACTATGACTAGCCTACTCTAATGACGTTTCTAAATTTTCAAGTAAACGCAGAGCAAGAGAATTAGAAATGGACAAAGTTTGATTCTCTGACAAAATACTTAGATAAACTCTTCTTCCAACATACATCTACTTACTTTCAATGCAAGCTGAAATGGAGATCATATAAGCATAACACAACAAACAGAAATTTGAGACATTATATCAGGGCAAGATAGCCACAAGACTTTATTTCTCAAATCTCAAGAACAAAGATTACACAAGATACATGCACTGAAGAAGAACTTGCAGCTAAAGAGGCTTGCAAACTTGCTCTTACATAAAGTGAACAACAACTAAACAACTTGCAGGCAAAACAGGCTTAGCAATTTGTTATCACAAGTATGGTTCTAGAAAACAATGAGCAAACACTCTTATTTATAGACAAGCCAGAGGTAGGGAACCTACAATACCCTTGCTTTTACAACTCAGCTTGCCAACATGCAAGCACTTTATTTCTAAAACTAATCTTGTTCATGGCACTTCACAGGCTACTCAGTTGCTGCCCCAAATTCTAGAAACACTAGTTGATCATCAACAGTTGAGGCAGTTGGTAATATGTGCAAAGCAAACACAAGAATGGATTGAAGGATTCGTCATCAAAGGAAAAGACATCTTGGCATAGATGTTTCAGCTAAGGAATAATGCACATGACTTACGCCAAGGGATTCAAGGATTTGAGCAATCAATGGTAGAAGTGAAACTCAGGCACGAAATCATCATTGCAGATTTGGATACAACTTATGGCTCAATGGTTTCAAGAGAACACAAGAGGCAAATCCCTCCATGGAGAGAGCGTCACATCTTGAAGGTGAGAACCTATGAGAGGATATCTGAGGAGTTTATTGCATACAGACAAAGGGTAACTAAGGCTCTTTTGTTCATAAGTGAGTTTGTTGCAGAGATTCCTTCTCGGTATAGTCATGATGATGGTTCCTACGTTGGACTTGACAAAATGCAAGCCCAGTTCCAGTATATTGTTCGTGGCAGTGATTCAGCTGATATGATGGTCTTCTTCTCTTCCTTCCAAGGGAGCTCTCAAGCCAAGATGTGGTATCTCTACTAACTTCTCTAAGAGGTTCAACTGCAAATGCTTCATCTTCTTAATTCTCTAGATCAATGTGAATTGGTGTAATAAACCAGACCAATTTTTTTCCAATTCTTCAATGAACAATTCAACTCAAGCACAATAGTCACCCATTAAGGTTAGCCCAAAACCAAACTTGCTGGAAAGTAACTCTACGCCAAGAATGCACACACAATTCAAGATGAGATTGGTGTTGACTTATGGCGCCGAGGGTCATTAGAAGCAACTGAAGGAAATGCAATGCTGAAGGAAAGCTCAACACCAAGTATGTGCTCTCCAAACCCAAGGTGGGTATGGCGCGACCATATGGCAGAGGAAGAATTGAAAATGATGCAATGCTGAAAAGTAAACTCAACACCAAGCATGTGCACTCCAAACCCAAGGTGGGTAAGGTGCTACCATATGGCAGAGAATCTATTGATAACGATGCAATGCTAGAAAGTAACTCAACACCAAGGATGTGCACTCAAGACCCAAGATGGGTGAGGTGCTAACATATGGTGAAGAGGATCTAAATGCAGTACAATGAAGACTGAGCAATGGCCAGTCTTTTCCACAGCCATGGGAATATGATTTTGCAAATAAGTAAAATAGGCGGCGTGGCCAACCTCTTCCACCAAAAATGGGAATACAAAATGTAAGTTGCAGAAATATAAAGAGCTGATCAATACTATTGATTCAGCATTACAATATGAGGTATAATCTGCAAAAGCAATGAGATATAGATGTTCTATGATCACCAAATGGTTAGAGCATAATCTCCTAACAAGTACTTGACATCCAGCATATGAAATATGGCCAAAATGACTGAAATAATAGGTCTGATATAAATTTGCAGCAAACTGAAAACTCAAACCAGCGGATACAGATTTCACCTTTATGCTCGTAACTTCGCCAATACTTCTTCGAATGATGTCAAACCAAGTGCAAATGAAGCATATGAGAAGGGCGACCAAGTACAAACCAAGAAATAGCTGCAACAACAACTCTATGAATTATCTAAACACTTGCCAGGGAAGATGAAGTGGTACGGCCTCAAGAAGGGTGACTTCTGCAATATAAAATCCAAATCTGCATATTAAAATCTGAAGCTTAGCTAGAAGGGGCGCCCAAGGTAGACTTTGTGAAGAACCCTTCTGGCTCAACTTCAACCCCGATGCTTAAACTGCTTGTTTTTTTGTGTTTTGAAGGTTTTTGATTTTTTTGAGGTTTTTGCATATAAAGAACATAATGCGATTTTTGAAAGAAATACTTCTAAAAATCTTTAATAAATACAATAAGGTAAAACTGAATCATAAAGACCCCTGAATCGATTGCAAATAGATTTATTATTCTTTCTCAGTGATTACAATACTGAAACCCTAACATGCAGATAAAAAGGCAAAGCTGATTGCATTATTTAAAAACCTGATTTGTTGATTGCAGCCGCCCCAGAATGATGAAGAATTTGTACGGCCAACCTTAGGAAGACATTCTCCAGCTTCAATATTGTTGCAAACTGACCCAATGACCAAGGCGTCCTATCTGCTGCAGGCAGAAGACCAAAAATCAAGGCGTCCAAACTCACAGGAAAAGTACGGCCTTCTAATCTGATTTGTACGGCCTTCACACAGCAGCAAATAAATCCGTACTATCTTGGGAAGTGTTCCAGTAGTCTGAGAACTGATGGCAAATGAGAAATATTTCCCTCTGGAAAGGAATCAATCCAAAACACTGACTATTAAGAACTCACAGTAAGATCTGTAATAACCTCTAAATGAAGTTATTCAACTGCAGGCAATAAATCAGCTGATATCTCACAGCCTCTGAACTGCAACACTGAAGATGGTTCGTTCTCCAATGCAAAAAGATAACTGAAACCCTTGGCTCCGTTCTCTGAAGGAAGAAGTGGCTAAAATCGATTTTCATAACATAATGAATGAAGTTTTCTCAAAGAAAACTTATATCTTCTCAGTTGGGTCGATTTCCTTCAAAAAGCATCATTTAAAATCAAACTTGAATTACACTTTTAATCTTTCAATAGTTTGGACGCCCTTTTTAATTATAATCATTAATTAAAAATGGCCCCTTCTTCATGATGGTCAACCCCTTCCATAAAGTCACTTAAGTTATAATATTTAATTATATTATAACTTTATAATATAAGCTTCAATTTAATTAATATTTATTTTGGAAAATAAATATTAATCTCTCAATATAAGTCCAATCGACAAACCGTCTGAAGCTAGATGATAAGTGACTGAAACTGCATATGACCAGACCATATTGCTAAAAATAGCAGGGGTGCTCTGCTAAGTGTCTCCACTTACTAAAAATAGTAAGTCAAGCAAATGATGTTCGAACGACCCCGAACGAAAGCCAAATTGAATGATTCTGATAACTGAAGCCAAGCCAAGCCTCAACAAGACCCTCTATCCACCCTATCAGCTTACCAGGGTCACATAATAGGCTAATCTCAAGAACTGAGAGATGTCAACTGGAAGGGGACATTATAGACTTGAACAATGGGCCAATACCCAGAACCAACAAAAATTCGAGCAAGGAGCTATGATCGAAAATGTGCTTCAGCCAAGCACCACACCAGTATCACCAAAACTGATAAAAACTCTCCAAAATCAGAAAATATCAAATGAAGCCATCTTTGTGAAGCTCTATCTGCAACCTCTGAATGAAGAAGCAGTCTCAAACCAGCTAGGTACTATCTCTCAAGTACGAAACTGATATAGGCTAGGAGGTATGCATTCCTCGAAGCAAGGGTTCTAAAATAATTTCAGCAGCATTTTGTTATGATAAGCAATGGATGATAAACAAAGAGCCCAACACTCTTATTTATAGCCTTTTGTCTCCAAATTCAATTTCATTTCCCTCTCATTTGGGTGCGCAATTTGTATTTGCATTTCATTTAAATTCCAACCCTTTCCTCCTTGACTTTAGGTGTCCAGAACACGAGGAATAATAATTTATCAAAATGCAAATATTTCATAACATAGGTGTCCAAGTATATTTAAGTGAAATACTTTATAATTTGCAAATATTCCTCCAAACTAGGCATCCATTTTGCCTAAGTTAATATTTCACTTAAAACATTATAATTTTCCAAATAAAGCCTCCAAAATGTTTAATTAATAAACATTATAAAAATCACTTATCTCTCCAAAATCGTCCTCCATGCCTTAGCCAAATATTTTTTCACTTAAAACATTATTTTCATCAAATATCAAACTTGCCAAAATAATCACCTCAAATGCTGGAGACCACTGCTCAAGCTGACCTACCAGAAATAGCCGCTGCACGGAACTGCTGAACTGCTGCTAAAAATAGCACTTCCAAAAATAGAACTTACTAAAAATAGCATACTGCTAAAAATAGTAAGTTGTTCCAAACTCATTTTCTCCACATTTTCAGCAGCCATCGCAACTTACTAAAAATAGAAAGTCTGGAAAAGTTCTCTGATTCCATTGCATGTCACACCACCGCGAGGCACTTTGAAAACCTAGAAGGAATCTAGAATCCAAACTAAAAAACTCCAACATGCAAGCCTCCAAAAGCAGCTGAGAATGCAAGTCAATATCTTGTCATGCATGTTACCCCATCGCGAAGCTCTCCAAAAACCCGGAAAGCTCCACCAGACATGCATTAGGAACTCTCGCATGCAAGACCTCAAAACCTCCTTAGAAGTGGAAACCCTAATTCTACCTCTGACTAGCCTACAGGGATCCAGGAATAGGCTAACAATCACTGGAAAGTGTAGTGCTAAAAATGGGGACATTACAATTGGTGAAGACCTTGGCAATGGTGGAGAATCATGTGTTAAAGGTACATCTTCTATTTCCTTTTCAGGTATGGACTATTTTGGAGGAGCTTCTGCTTCAACTATTGGCTACTCCTGTACG
Source organism: Sequoia sempervirens (assembly GCA_007258455.2). Classification (NCBI taxonomy): domain Eukaryota; kingdom Viridiplantae; phylum Streptophyta; class Pinopsida; order Cupressales; family Cupressaceae; genus Sequoia; species Sequoia sempervirens. The sequence goes on along the minus strand of VDFB02155065.1, from coordinate 13,000 downwards.
ACTATATTTGAGAATTCCAACCTTCTCCTTACATTCTTTGTTGATCTGCTGCCCTTTTCACCTACTTGAGACTGACTTATACCCTTCATCTTTGGTTGTGCTCTGCAAGAAGAGGGAAGTGATGACTGCATTCTTGGCGACTCTGTTGCTGGAATGGATTTTCTTCCCCTTGAGGACCACAAAAGTCTTGTTGTACTCAATGACTTGGCGTGTCCTTTCTTCCACCGAGATTTTTTCTTTGTTGGCCCAGTTGACCTATGGAAGAGGTTCTCGCTCAATTTGTTATCGAGTGTACATTGGGAGAAGTACATCTTCGTCATCATCTGAAAGTCCCTCGATATCCTTTGACAAGTGTTGTACCCAAACCAAATTTTTTGCTTCATCAAGGCATTTTGCGTTAAAAAGTCTAAACCTTGCTAAAATGTTGTAAAATACAGTTTTGGGCAATATCAAGCATGGATTTTCTGTCAATAGTTTGTCAGTCAATGTCAGTTTTATTGATCAGAACCTAAAGCAGAGACTCAAGATGGAGCTTTTCACGATGGAGGAGCATCTCACGACGGCATTTCTCATTACACATGATGATTTCAGTGATCGAAACGGTGTTTTCAATGGTCAAATCATGGAGATTTCTCAGAGGAAAAGCCCAAAAGTGCAAGTATAGCTCAGGGGCACCCAGTTTTTTGAAGGTCAAGATTCTGGTTAAAATATTCAAGCATCCAGTCAATCTCTTCAGAATCAGTCTGGCTATCCGTCGAGCTATCCAGCGAGGCGTTCCGAGAACCACAGCTCCGGCAAATCGCGACAGAAGTTAAAATCCCTAAATTTTAGGATGTGAGAATTTTGTTCTTTTCAGGAAAAAGCGCGCCTCTAGCCTGAGGGCGCCCATCTTGAAGCAGGGGTAAATCTTGACAGTTTCAATGCCGGATGCAGTCAATTTGTTCACGACTAGTCTGCTTATCCGACGAGATATCAAGCGTAGTCATCTGATTCTCAGAGTTCAGGCGGCAGTCATCCGAAGATCAGCTTAAAATGGAATTTTCACGTTTCTGAGCTTCTCCGTTTGTGCCCAGTGCAAGTACAGGCCAGGGGCGCTGGCTTAAAGGACCCTCTAGATGGCAAAATTTGCAGACAGAGTCTTCACGACATCAGTAATACTCTAGTCCAGCTCTGCGACACACCATTCAGCTTGTCGATCCGACGTTCCAGGTGGTCGTGACAGAGATTCTACCAAGCACGTAATTTTACGGGCGGACCAACAAATGATTTTCAGTGTATTTCTGCAGTCTTGAGGCGCCTAGTCTTTAGGCTTGTCAGATGAGCCCGTTCGCGTTCGAAGTCTTCACGACTATTGAGCGTAATCAATTTATCTTTCCAACGAGCATAGCCGTCAACCTTCGGCATTTGGCAGTCGCTCGTGCGTGCGAGGTCTTTAGTGTAATATTGCAAAGTGAGGACGTCTGAAAAATGGCTAAGTCTAGGAGCGGTAATTTTATTTAAAATACGCACTGGAGTTTTTAAGGTCTTAGAAGCAGTTTTCTTGCTTCGTCACCTCCAGAGACTTCTCTTGTGGGTCCTTCTGGCTGTCCATTAAAACAGATAGTGCTCGAATCGGGTCATCCCAGCTCCAGATAACAGAGGTCAAAATAGGGTACTTGGATGAAAGTCTGACTTTCGCCAAAATGGCTAAAGTGCAACTATGAGCCAGGGGCGCTTTAAGTTTTGAGGCCCTTAACACAGCTTTCAGTTGTCGTACATACAGTCGTTAGATGCAGAATGTCTTCAGGCATGTAGTGAGCTTCGTCTCATGTCAGCAGGGTTCACCATTCACCGTCGGCAGCCGTTTGAAGTGTCAGATGGCAGTTTAGGAAAATGGCTAAGTCTGGAACCCGTAAAGCAATTTAATCAAGCGCCTAATTTTTCGGGGTTAAAACGATGGATTTTCGGCATAGTCTCCTGACATTTCTTCCTTTTTCAAGGCTTTCCATGAATTCTCCTCGCCTTCAAAGATCACCCTGGCCATCCCAAATCGTCGTTGGTACCGTGACTCGTCGTCAGCTATAAAATAGGAAGTTAATAAAAAGTGCAATATCTTGAGCAAATGGACGCCTATGAGCTCAAAAGATGACTTTTCGGAATCGGTGAAGTCCAACGGTGAAGCCTAAAGCTTCATTCAATTGTCAACTGGAGTTTCAAATATTTTGCATATTTTAGCATTGAGTGGCGATTTCTATTTTTGGCGCCTTTGCTATTTGCATGATAAATATTTTATTATTTATTTTAATCCAAACTTCCAGTCAGTGGCAGTTCAACTGAAATGGGCCAATCAGAGATCTTCTATTCTTGTCAGGGTTTTGAAGTATTGCAGTTTCTCAATTGGTGCGAATTTCATCTTCTTTAAGCATGGCGCCATCATTTGTAATTCACAGAGCTTTCAATAGAAATTCGTATTTCTCAAGAGAAAATCCAATCTTAAGAGAAGTTCGTATTTTTCAAAGAGAGATTCATATCTTCAAAGGGAAATCGAATTTTATATATTTTCAAAGCAAATTTCAAGCAAAATTCATTTTTTTTCAAGGCAAAGGCGTATTTTCAAGCAAAATACGTTTTTCTTCATTCAAAAGGCGTATTTTCAAGGGAGATTCATATTTCTCAAACAAAGGCAGATTTCTCATCTATTTCCAAAGGCGATTTCCTCAAGCAATTCTTTTTGCAGGTTAAAGTTCACAGTTCTCAGAAATTTGAAGAATTCAAGGGCGATTTTCACAAAAGAAGAGCATAATAAAAAAAAACGTCTTTTTCCTCCTTGATTCTCAGTTTTCTCTCAAATTTCAATTCGCATGTTCCTGAAATTGGTAAATTCGACAAGTTCAAACATCTGGATCATTTTCATATAATTTCCTCGAGTTAAATTTGTGCGCTTGATTTTTCATGAATTTTTAACTTCAGAACGTTCGTTCTTGAGTTACTAATTTTCTCAAGTGAAAAATATCTGTACGATCAAGTAGAAGTTAAATTTTCGCAAATCTGACATTCTCGGTTGTCTTAGAATCCTTTTCTGGACAAAACCCATATCTCGGATTTTTCGCTGAAAATAATTCTTCGAAAGGCTATTTTTAACTCTCGCGGGCTATTTTTAGTTTCCAGAAATCTTGTCAGAGCATAGTCAAGTTCACAGTCAACAGGCGAGTTTTTCAGAGTACAGTACACACAGATTGAATTCAAGACCAAATCGGTCTTAATTCATGACTTCGTTAGAAAAGCTGAGACCGATTTGTATCGAGCTGTAGAGGAGATGTTGGAGCCGCCAAAGTTACCAGTCAATGAAATGCTAGGTTGAGTGTGCAAAGGTTGCCAAGATTGCTCAAGTTGCTGATATTCAGATGCTGATGCAGTTGATAATCTCGTTGAGGGATTGGTTGCTCGAGATCGCGACCAGTAGACTTCAGTTTCCACCTCTCAGGATAGACATTACACACAGGAGTTAACTTGATGTTACCCTTTCAAGTTAACTGGCTGTCTCACCTCATGCATATCTATTCTGAGATTCACCTTGTTTACTTGGAGTTTCATTTAGGGTTTTTCGTTAACTGATGGTAGTCTTCCAGTTAACTTGCTTTCAATAAGGACGTGCATGCTCGCACAATTGTCCATTTTTAGATTAGATGTTTCAATTAAACTGAGGGTAGTTTCCCAGTTGACTGTATAGTTTACTTAATTAGGGTTTGGCGCATCTTGCATGCATTGCAAGAACTGTAGATGACTCAAGGTGATTTTAGGGTTCCCTACACCTTGATGTATATAAATAAGAGTTTGCTCATTTGTAATTAACTTTGCTTGAGAGAGAAATATATGTGCCTACCTTGCCCTCAATATTGCTCTTTTGGTATTTGTTCATGTGTCTACACTATTACGATTAATTGTTATGCCACATAGGGTTTCAAGAGATTGTAATGGTGAATTCTTTCTGTTTTGTGCATATTTACCATTGAGGTCAATCGTTATGCCACATAGGGTTTCGAGAAATTGAGATGATAAATCTGTTTTATGTATATTTACCATTGTGATCAATCGTTATGCCACATAGGGTTTCGAGAAATTACGGTGATAAATCTGTTTCGTGAATCTTTATCATTATAATCAAAGGTTATGCCACATAGGGTTTCGTGAGATTGTGGTGATAAAGCTGTTTGTGAAGCCTTTACTATTTCGATCGAGTGTTATGCCACATAGGGTTCCATAAAATTGTCTTGGTAAAGTCTTAAATCTGTTTTGTGCCCAATAAGCTTGTTTAGATTGAGATGATAGTTGCGCCACCTTGCCTTCAAGTAGAGAATCTAAACTCGTTTATCGTCAATAATCATCCCTGCTCCATTTCCTCATGCTCTGTTTTCTTGAGGAAACTGGATAGATTTAAAGTAGTTAGCTTAGTTGTAGTTAATCATCTGCGAAACCAGAAAATCCTTAGCTGCAACGTTCTTGGTTTTCTTAACCTTGTGCCTCTTCCAGCTGAGAACAAAAAGAGAGGACTTAGATTACTTTTCTTTTCATGCATTCCAGCACAACGAGGGAGCTTCCCCTCCTAATTTGAAGAGCACTCATTGCGTAGTGTACATAGCTGTCCGTACAAACCTGCACTCCAGAGGTGTTAGATTTTACGCCAACAACAAGCAATCTTTCATTTGATGGAGAGTGAGTCTATTGTAACTACGCCTCCATACCTCAAACTCATCTCTGTAGTTGGCCCAAAAATCTTCAAGTGCGGGCACATGAGCATAGTTCTTCTCAAGTCGGGATGCGAAAACACCGTGAGGGTCATATGATCGTCTCTCGCTGTATGGCTTGAGACCAAGTTTAGCCAACTCATCACCCATGTACTTGGCATTTGCTGTCGATCTGCATGTGTAAATTCCCAATCCAAATGGAAAACTGAAGACGGGCTTCTTTCTATTCCGCAAAACAATGTGGACATCATATGCTTTCCTTAGGAATTCCATGAAAACAACTTCATCTAATGGGTACCTCGAAAACATGAGTGGAGCACTAGAGAAACTGTAGACTCTGATGTGGGTGAAGGTAGGAAACTGAATAAACCAATCTGCTCACTTTGCCATTGTTTCCCTGGCAGTTGATGAAATGTGTACGTGCAACTCATTATCCAGGTCTCGCACTGTATACATCATGAAAGCCTCGTTTACCCTTTTGTAATGGTGTGATGACTATATGAATTCCAACTGAGGGTAGTAATTGTAGACATGTTGTACATTCAGAGACCCCATAGTATTCAACCCTCTGAATTTTCCTTGGAAGGCCACTAGGTAGACAAGGTAGGAGGCCATCTGGAACTCGTGAATTTGGAAGTATTCAGTTATTTGTTGATGGAGGCTATCACTGATTAAGGTTGACCAATCATAGAATTTTGTCTTCTTAATGATATGAGGTATAACATAGAACATCCAGGGCTGGAACTTTGTAGCATCCTCTTGACTAGTGATCCGGTTGAGCAAGGTGATCATTATAGCAATTTCATCTTTGAATTCCCCTCGCCCAATTTTCTTTGGCAGAGTCTCATATTTTTCTTTCATCCACTTCCGTGCAATCTTCTTGCTGTATTTCTCCTTATGCATGTCCCATATTCTTTCACATTCTTCCTTGAAGATAGTCACACTTTCCAGCCAAGCTGGTTTTGAGAAGCATTTTTCAATCATGTCTGGTTTCAGGCTGCAAATCACTCTACCATCTACCGACTAAAACTCCCGAGTCGCCGGATTGTAATGCTTGATGCAAGCAATTACAAACTACAAACTCTGTACTAAAATAGGAATGGATGCTGCTGCAAGTAGTTTGGAGTGACCAAGGTGCCTGACTGCAATGTTGCCTGCATTTTCCAATGCTTGCAAGTTGAATACTGGTTTGATATGATGGAAGTCAGTCTCAGTTGTTTTGATGAAGTCATGATATAGTGTCGATTTGGTCTTGAACTCGAGCGGAGTGTACTCCATACTCAAAACCGTGAAGATTGACTATAAACTTGCCTATATTCAGACAAGTTTTGCAAAACTTTCTAAATTTAGCTTCCTAGTTTTTCTTCTTCAAATGGACGAATATTTTCAAAAAAAATCTGAGATACGGGTTTTGTTCAAAATTTTGTTACAAGAACATCCAGATCACCCGTTTTTGAAAATTTTGAGTGTAGACTAAGAAAGCAGCAAACCCTAATTTCTTCAGATTTTCTTGAAAAAAGTTGCCACCTGGGTTTTGTTGAAAAGCACATTTTGGATGAACCCAATTGATCAGATGTTGAGAATACTGAAGGCTGATTGAAAAAGCAGCAAACCCTAGAATCTGAAATTTTTCATGAAAAAGCAATGATCTAGGTTTTGTTCAAAAGTATGTTCTAGAAGGATCCAGATGATCAAATCTTGAAAATTTTGATGATTCCTTGGACATGCATGAAAAAAGCAGCTGCTGCAACTTGAAGAAATTCTTCAAAATTGTTTAGAATCATGAGTTGAGATGACCCAAATCGTTGAAAATTGAAAACATTAACCTCATTCTTCAAAGAATTGATGTTCTAGATGAAAAAAGCATGAAAAAGCGAGCTCCTTTGTTTGCTGGTCTGAAATTTATGAAGAACTTTGAAAAATCAACAAGCTTTGGCTCTCGAATCCTGAAAAGAAAAATTCTTTATGTTTGCTCTTCTCTCCCTTGGACGCCACCTGCAAAAATTATGTAGAAATGGAAGGCAAAGTCATCTTAAAAAAGTTTTAGGCTTGAGAAAATCTGCTTTCTTTTGCTTTAAACCCTTCAAACCCTATCCTGAGCTTGTGCATTGAACAAGACATTTTTCTTCTTCATGAAATTTTGAAATTTTGAAAAATTTGGCTAAGGCATGGCTTCTTGGCGTCCTTCTTGGCTGGAGGCGCCTATCTTCCTCAGACTTAGTCATTTTCTTGACAATTTCAACATTTCCTTGACTTTGAAACCCATTTTGAATTTGATTTTCGGCCTCTAGATTGATTGTACGGATGAGCTGAATGGTTCATCACGGAGCTTGATCAAATTTGGCGAGATTGTTCTGGAGGAAACTTTGGCTAACAACTTCATTTTGACCTTCAAAATCATGGGCGCGCATCTCCTTCTAAGGTGCCCAACTTTCCCAGTGCTAGCCATTTTCAAGTTCTCCAAGTTTTGCTTGTTTCCCTTTGATCTTCTAATGAATTCTTGATTCCAAGAGCTAGATTGATCCAATCGTCTAACTGTTGGATTCACTGGATAGCCTGACTGATTTTGAAGGCGATCTACTAGGAGCTACATCTCCTAAAAGTTGAATTTCGGGGCTCAAAAGCTTGGGCGCCCCTGGCTAGCTGGGGCGCCCAACTCCTCCAGAGTTAGTTTATTTTTTGTGTTTTTTACCTTGCTTTTGATGTCATTTTGCTCATTTTTTCCCTCTATTTTGCCTTCGATATCTGATGACTGCCAACTCCGACGAACGTGCTGATGGTTTTATTGGAGAGCTGCTCCAAAACTGAAGAATCATGCTAGAGGCTTCATCTGCAAATTCATCCATTTAGGCCCTCAAAAGTTTGGGCGCCTATCTCCTTCTGGGGCGCCCAACTCCTCCAGACTTAACCATTTTTGCAAGATTTTCATTCTTCAAAGTTGAACCTTCATTTTATACCTTCAACTTGGTCTGGATTTGCTGGTGATTGACAAGTTTGATGATCTGACGAAGACATCAACTGTGAAGCCGACATAATCCTGAAGAGATTGAGCACATTTGCAAACCCTAATTGTTGGATTAGGTCGTCCAAAAGGCTGGGCGCCCCTGGCCACCTGGGGTGCCCAGAGTTCCCAAACTTAGAATATTTTTTGTTATTTTCATGGTTTGCATTCTGTCTCTTGGTTGTGACCTCTCTATTTGACCTCAAATTCTAGATGACTGGTTGATCTGATGACTACACTGCCGGACTCACTACAAAGCTGAGAAGAATCTAAGCAACATTGTCTGGGAGCACAAACTCTAATTTCACCATTTGATGCCTTGAAGAGTTGGGTGCCTATCTCCTTCTAGTGCGCCCATGGCTGGCAAAGTCTTTTTATTCTGCAAATTTCAACTTCTTCCTTCGTTTGACATGCAAATCTCTGCAAATTTCAACTTCTTCCTTCTTTATTCTACAAAGATCATCAATATTGAAAAGATTAATAAATTTCTTCTTAGAAATCTGTCTCTTCTTCAAAGGTGTAATGTCCCCTTCTCAAGCCTGACATTTCCAATGACCGTTGGCCTTTCTTTGGGAACCCGAAGGCTAGACGGAAGTTAAAATTAGGGTTTCCTAATTTTGAGGAGATCATTGCTCAGAGATGGTGGATTGAGTGGCGGATTCCTTCTGGGTTTTCAGAGGACTTCGCAGTGGTATGTTCATCTCAGCATTCAGAGCACTTTTTGGAATTTACTATTTTTAGTAAATTCTATTTTTGGCAGTTCTCCAGATGAGTTCAGCTCGGTTGACTTACTGCTTCAGTTGGTCAAATGTCTGATTCAGTAGTGGCTTCAGGGCATCTTCGGAGGGATAAGATAAGTCATTTAATTAAAAGGTCACGTTTAAATGTTATAATTTAACGTTGACCATGGGCCTAGATTAATGACTTAAAGTTGTTTTAAAAAGGGGGTTTCTTGAGGGTGGCGCTTCATTAAAAGATTATTTTAATTATTGTCAAAGTCAAGCAAGCTTATGTTGGGCGCACTTTTCAAAGCTTGGCATTTAATTAAAATATCATGTATTAAACATTGAAGGAGAAAGTACGCCCTCTTGAGGAGATTAGGGTTTTGACTTGAAAGTGACTTTAGGGTTACGAGAAGTCAAATGGAAAAATTATAAAAGGAAGGAGTTGAGCATCATTTGGGGATCTTTGGACGACTATACTGTTATGCTGCCGGATTGGCTCTGGAATCGCTTCGAGGAATGAAGGCCTCCTAGCTCGGCATCGCTTCGTGTTTGCAAGACAACATCAAGTGGTGATTCTTAGTCTAGTTTGTGAGTTTTGAATATTGTGCATTGTAATCAGCCTTTAGAATCTTTATATTTCTGTTTCTGCATTTTGTCAAGTTCTGGAAAATTGCATTGTTAGACAGCAGATTTGAGTTTTTATTCATATCTTCAAAAAGACAAAAAATAGTGTTCTGGGTATCATTCATTTCTTTGTGTTAGACCTAGGCGCCTCTTTTCCCAAGTGTGTGGATTTTTTAGTAAAAGCATTAATTTTTAAAAGGAAGTCGACTGGCTCAGCAAGGCCGTACCATGTACTTGCATTGAAAATTGTGCATGATTCATTTAAGGCATTTCGAGTCTGTTTCAAGTTGTTAGTTGGAGCGCCATCTTGTTAGGATTGTTGTGTAGCTGGAATCTTGTCAATTGAGCAATTTACTAGGGAGTTATGAGCATTTGACTATGTCTATGGACTGTTATTAATTCTGTCAATAAGCAGATTTGTAACAGGAAACAGAAACAGCATCTTGGTCCTTGAAACATCTCCATTGTGGTATTCATTTCTAAGATACAAGTAATTCTCTATGATGTAATATTGATCCATTGATGTCACAATGAAGTTGGCAGGCGTAGACCTCTTATTCTTGTAATCTGTCAGTAGTACTGGCAGTCTTTTATTATTGCTCAAATCTGGTTGTGTTCTCATTTTCATTCAAAGTTATTGTAATAGTTAAATCTCCGCCCTATGGTCGCTACTATCCCATTCCGGGTTAGCAAGCACATTCTGGGTGTTGAGTAGTCCATTTCTCAGCATTTATCTTTCAAGCATTGTTTTGTATTCACTCCGTCATATGGTCGCCCCTCACTCCGCTTTGGATTGGGTAGCACATACTTGGCGTCGAGTTCCTTTTCCAGCATAAGCAGTTATTTTAGATCCTCTGACCAATGCTCGCCATCATCGGCGCCATTCTGGTTAGAGTTGCTTTCTTGCACGTTTTGGTTTCTTTCTCTAACCTTAACGGGTGCACTGCTTTGTAATCTGTTATTTGAAAAAACGAAAAAATTGGCTCGGAATATTTCAGTGGTATCAGAGCCACGTATCCTGCCATCCTGTGAAATCAGCTTTCTATGAGTGATAGAGAACAGAGGTATCTGGCAAGAGTATACAAGAGAGGCACAGTTCAGTCACAGTTGCATCAAGCCCCAGAAGGTCAAACAGCTTCAGAGATTTTGAGGGCTAATTGGGAGCCTTCACAAGAAACAGAAATGGGGGATAATGAAAGAAGTTCTGGCAACAGAAGTGACAGTGGGAAAGGTATAGACAATTCAGCCAATCTAGGTCAAGGACTAGATAAGAAGATGGATGCTTTGTTGGATATGTTTTCTCTCATGTTGGGGAGATTGGGTCCCAATACTCCACAAAACAATACAGGGCATGCCGGGGAGCACAGTGCTTCCAACCAGCACAATGGTCATGTTGCCCAGCCTTCAGGGAGCAACACTTACATTTCTGCTAGACCACTCAAACCCACGTTTTTGACACCAGCTAACCCACAGCCTGACCCCGAAGAAAATGTTTCATCTTTGGAGAGGGTGAGGATAAATGGTCAAATGGTGCATTACACAGTGGCGTTGCACTTCAGACTAGATACCGAGGAGATCGCCACCACCCGGACGGCATGACGTATGTTACAGGTTCGCGGAGAGCTCCTAGGTCAGTGTCACGGACAGCGGATAGGCCTACGAGGCCCACCTTCACGAGACAGGAGCCCGTTGAGGATATAGCAGGTGAAAGGTATGAGGGTTTGTTCGCCGGCACACTTAGGGCAGCGAACAACGAGTGGCAGTTAGAATCACCTGAGACCAGTGAAAGGATCTCTATTGACAGAACACCGCAAAGCATAGAAAGAGAAGTGTTTAGCATGTACCAGGAGTATAGTATTCTACCACAGAAGATTAGAGAAAAACTTCCTTTCGTGAGTTACCTAGATGTGCACCCGAGTCTTTGCCATAAGACGGAGTTCGCAAAACAGAAATATCTTACTATAGCTCGCGAATTGTTTACACCTGGGAAGGATAGAGAATCTACATCTGATGATTATACAATTCTTCATGAGAGTGATTTGATATCTTCAGTCTCTTATGAAGTAGGCAGAAATTTGTGTGATGAATTTGATCGAAGTGCTTATTTGATCCATAAGCACACTAGCACAGCTTCGGGTAATGGCTTACCTACATCGTCTTTGCAGGAGGTGACTCAAGAAATTTCTGCCCTGAAGGTTACTTCTGATTTTTATAACAGCGATGGTGAAACTTTGCGTGAGCATGATATAACAGCTGTTTCAGAGGTGCAAACTAACCCTATTGAGTCGTCACGTGAAGAGACTCCAGAGTTGGGTACTACAGATGCAGTTGGTATTGAGGATTTATGTTATGACGAATCTGATTTTTCGAATCAGACCATTGAAAACCAGCTAAAAGATTCATATGTTGATATGGAATCCCAGGATCATGCGTTGGATGAGCATGCAGTCACTGTTGGAGTAGAAGCGTGTGAGGATATTGTCAGACCAGCAACTTCTACCGTACCAGTTGAGCCATCCTTCGAGGTACAGAGCAGCAGTACCTTAGATGTTGAGGTGTGCATGGTTGAGAGCACACACGATGCTGCAGATCATGAGGTGAGTGATGACGGATCAGCGTCATATCATAGTGCACATGGTGAACAGGATATCTTGTATGGGGGTCGTAAGTTTCAGAGTCCTCATCATTTGGTTGGGCAACTACATGTAGACGACACTATGATTTCCACCGCCCTTGAGCATTTCGACGTTGCTCGTCGGATGTTGACTACCTACAGTTGGAGTCCTTCTTCGACAGATGAGCACAGTGATAGTGGTTTTTCCCTTGCAGTGATACATGCACTCCGAGAGGCGATTGGAACAATGAAACAAAACTATCTAAAACTACTAGCAGACAGGGATTTCCTTCTCGAGTGGGATTGCATTTGTTATGATGCATGGAAGGGAAAAGAGGAGCGGATCGATGAGCTCACTCATGAGCGTGAGGTGACTATGAATTCATTGCAGAGCACCCAGTTGGCTCTTCGAGAGTCACAGTTACAGATTGAGAGGCTTACCGTGGCGTTGAGGTTAGCACAGTCTTCACCACCTTTGGATATCGTTCAGTCTTGCATGGCAGTGGTTGGTGAGGAGCATACACCCATGGTTCATAGCAGTGTAGGAGATGTTGAGGATGAGGTTACCTCCATCTCGGTCACAGGATCAGTTGATACAGATAGGATGAGTGCACTCGATGAGAGTTGCAGTGAGCCACGCATTGCACCCGGTTCTCATGAGACTAGTCCCGTGATAGGTGATGCAGGGCAGATCATTGATAGTTCCTGTGACATGGTTGTTGATACACTGGAGAGTTGTGTGACAACCCTTGATACTTGTCCATCTTCACAGCAGATTTTCAGAGTCTCATCCGGTTGGGAGATTGGTACTAGTGTTGATTTGTTTCCCTCTCCTGGAAGCAAATCAATCTTTTCATTTGATACAGTGGGCTATGGTCGGCAGCTGTTTGAGCCTAGTCAGGAGTACAACTCAGTTTATTATTCCAGCGATTCAGAGATGGATGATTCCGATCAGAAGGAGGTCATTGTGCAGTTTGTAAACAATCCATTGTTTGAATTTGATGGTGGGGCAATCTATGATAACCCACTCTTCGAGTTGGACGTTGATCGTACTCTTGATGATAGTTCTGAGTTGGGAGGTGATCGTAGTGTTTGGGATTGTTCCAGTGCATCGCAATTCCAAACCAAACTCACAGAGGAGTTCAATGAGGTGTACACGGTGAGGAGTGCTTACAGTTTTGTCTTTGATCCACCTGTACAGGGTTCGTATTCGATGCACAGTACTGGTGCACAGGGTGATTCTTTCGGAGCAGCCGAGGGGAGTAATTCATCATTGTGTGCAGAGTTACCATCTTCACAAGATGGGATTGGC
>VDFB02155064.1:0-28027 GCA_007258455.2 Sequoia sempervirens | reverse complement strand
TTGTCTTCAGGATTTTTATTTAATTTCTTGACTTCTTATGCTTTTCAAAGATATTGATGCTCTCATCATACAAATCTAAATCATTTTCTTCATTCATACTAGAGTGATCTACTATATCAAATTCAAAACAACTCCTATGTATTTCTCTAAAACTCTAAATTGACCTTCAACTTGCCTGGTTTTTGCATCTGCATTTGACTGCTCTGGATGAATTGATTCCTATTATCTTTAGGATTTCTATTTAATTTCTTAACTTATGTATGATTTTCAAAGATATTGATGCTCTCATCCTACAAATCTAAATCATTTTAATATTGACCTATTAGTACTCAAGTGTGGCCAGAAGTTCATAGTAAAATTCTAAAAATGAAATTAATGTCAAAACACTTTTTGATGTTTAATATACGTAAAATTAACTATATGTACTAGTGGAAATATAATTCTGATTTTTGCAATTTTTGGGTTAGAATGTACTCTCAATGGGAGTGTTTAGGAGCACAAATAAATATGATGAATATTATCTACTCATATGATCAATATTTTTAATTTGATTCACACAAGTTGTCACCATTCTATCTTGATTTGTCTTCCCCATGGAGCTAAAATAATGCAATGGTTAGCTCCTCCTGAAATCGTACATCTCCTTAAGGACTTAGTGATATCTCTCGTGCATGAAGCACAAACATAGATTCTTCCTTTTTTTATTATCTTAAAAATCAAATAAAAGAGATTTCATGAAACACAAAAATCAAATCAAAGAGATTTGATGAAACGAAAAATAATAATTCATATTAATAGAAAACTAAAAGATTTGATCACAAAGATAAATTAATAAAAAGAAAATTAAAGAATGATAACTCGATGTATTTTATATATATTAATATTTAATATTGTATGCTAATTATTTTCCTACATACCATTCTGAGAAACCTTCTATACAACTATGGTTGACTTTCCAGCTACTAGTTGGCTGTCTTTATTTGCACTCTTGTTTTTAAATATAGAAAATAACTATGGTTGACCTTTAACTTTACTGGTCCAGTACAGGACAAGCTTGGAATCTCTGGAACAAGGTTAGAGGGAAAACTATCAAGAAAGCAGTATCATATATCCTTGTGTTTCAAAACAAAAATGCTGAGACACACGAACCACATTCAGCCGTATAGTCTAAAGCCATGGAGGACATAAAGCACACTAAGCTGTTTGTCAGAGGGATTAACATACATGTTGCTGAAATTGGATCAGGTTACTCGTCTATCTTTTACTCAATTTTATTTATATATGAATTTCTTGTCCAGTTTAATTCATATGATATCTAGCAATCCCCACGTACAGGTCCAGCAGTGCTGCTATTGCATGGATTTCCTGAAATCTGGTACTCATGGCGCTTTCAGATGATAGCATTAGCAAAAGCAGGGTTTCATGCAATTGCTCCTGACTACAGAGGCTATGGGCTCTCAGACCACCCATCTGAAATTGAGAAAAGCAGCTATGTGGACCTTGTGGAAGACATGGCTGGCCTTCTTGACGCTTTGGGAATTAACCAGGTAAAGTATTTTAAAACATCGCATCATTCCTTAGGGCTACTGTGAATCATCCCTCTATAATGATCTCTGATACAAGTACGCCATGAAGATTTTACATTTTAATCCAAACAATTAAACAAAGCTTGGAGAATTAACTTCAAAACAGGACACCCAGAGAAAGAATCCTCTGAACAAAATTGTATAGACGTAGTTTGGGAGGATCAAGTAAATTTCAAACCAAAGCAATCAAACAAAAAGTTGGAGAACATCCACAGAAACAATTACACCCATAGAAACAACCATCTAAAGTAGTACTGTTTAGATTTACTTTGGTAGGTTATGCAGGCTAATTTCTTGGTGCTCTGGATGAAGGGTTGTTTGATTTTGTTTTGTTAGGTGTTTGTTGTGGCCAAGGATTTTGGAGCAGCTGTTGGATACTATCTGGACCTTCTCCACCCAGATATGGTCAAGGGTATTGTGGCATTGGGCGTACCCTTCAGGAGAATCAGTTCCTCAATCACCCTGAAAAACATGTCTCCAGAGGGGTTTTATACCAGACACTGGCAGGTAATAGAAACAGATGCCCCATAAATTTCATGATTTGGGAATTTGGAAAACTTTTGACCATATGCCCTATAATCTTCTGTTGGATAACTATTCTGTTTTTTTGTCAGCCTTAATTCATATTAATGTGTAGGTGCCCGGGAGAGCAGAGGCAGATTTTGGGCGTTTTGATGTAAAAACAGTGGTGAAGAATATATATACACTCTTCTCTCGAAGTGAGGTTCCTACTGCAGAAGAGGGTAAAGAGATTATGGATCTGTATGACCCTGCCACTCCTCTGCCACAATGGTTCACTGAAGATGACCTCAATGTTTATGCAAGTCTGTATGAGAAGTCTGGGTTTCGGTTTGCTCTGCAAGTTCCATACCGCTGTTCCCTAAGGCAAGCCAACAAAACCCATATTCAATTTGCTTGAGTTACAAATGAAGAAAACTGCCACTGAAATATTGTTTTAACACAGAATATTGATGATTTTGCTTTTGGTTTTTAAATGTCCATTTACAGGACTTGGGAGGTTTTGTCTGATCTGACCGACTTTGTTATAAAAGCTCCCACCCTTCTTATCATGGGCACCAAAGATTACATTCTCAAGTTTCCGGGAATGGAAGCACATATCAGAAGCGACCAGCACAAGGCTGATGTGCCCAATCTTGACATCATATATTTTCCAGATGGAAGCCATTTTGTTCAGGAGCAATTTCCAGAGGAGATTAATAAGCTCATCCTTGACTTCCTCAATAAGCACCTCTAGTAGAGATGAAAACAAGATGTAGAGCCGTACAAAATTTTATACAAACTGAAAAAAGATCTTAAACTTTGAGCTATAGATTCTTTTCGTTCAGCAATTGTTCAACTTGCAACTTCATTTGTTGAATCTGGAAACTCAACTTGAGATTCACAGAAAACAGGACAGCAAGATAATAAAATATATCAGAGTAAAGCCTTAAAAAGACAACTTCCTGCTGATCATTATTGTTAGTGAAGACAACAATAATGATTTGTAATGGTTCTTCTGCTAGTCCAATTTGTATTGTTTCTCCTTACAGTTTTTTAACTGCACTTTCTTCTTTGTAATGCTTTCTTTCAATACAAAAAGAAAATGTTTGAATCCTTTGTGTATTATGTATAGAATTGATTATATATTAAGAAATTACTCAATCATTTCCAGGTTTCATTATTTATAGATATTAATAATAATTAATTAATTTCATTAATGAATAAAGTTTTATTATACTAATAAAATATATATTAAAAAATAGAATAAAATCATATTTTCTAGTTTAGATAACTACAAACTTACAATAATATTATTATAAATACATTTTGTAATACATATTAATTGTAGATAGAGAAATAAATTTAAGTAACAAGAATAAAAAATTAAGTAGGTAGTAGATCATAATTTTTAAGATTTTTCCATTTAGTTGACAAATCTTAGTCATAGTATCCCATCTCTCATTAACAATATTTGTTAGTTTGTTCTTCATAAGTATTATTTGGAGGGGGTTATTATTTATGACGGGGAAATAGCAAAAGCTAGTATATTTTTTTTTTATCATTTTGTCTACTAGCATCATCCACAGGGTTTTGAAGTAACAAGAGCTAGCAAGAGTGTTGGGATTATCTAAGACCTTCCCTCTAAGATGGACAACTATGAGAGCCATAAGAAAGCCAAGAAGTTTGGTTACACTACTTCTAGCAAGGAGGGTATTGGTCCTTCTAAGAAGAGGAAAGCAATGGGAAAGAAGATTAGTGCAAGGAGCATTGTCCTAGTAATTTAATAACATTTATTGTAAACACCTAAAATTGACCACTTTCATTTGGTCAATTTATTGCTTATTCAACCAATTTTTATCCTCAATATTAATTAAATAATACCCTAGTATTTAATTAATTTTCAATAAAAATGAGTTTAGTAATATGATTATAATGTTTTATTTACCTAAAGTATATGGTAATATGTTTGGTATTTTTAAGGAAAATATTGGAGGCCTTTAGATTTAGAACATGTTGGATAAACTAGGTCTTCCAAGTCATCTTTGGAGTGTGGATCTTAGCTCTTATAAAAGGAGATCTATTTGGTTTATTTTAGAGATCAAGAGGGTTGTCCTTTGAATACTATCCTTTTGGATTTTGAATGTTTTGGATAGACTAGGTCTTCCAAGTCATCTTTGGACTATGGATCTTTGCTCTTATCAATGGAGATCTAGTTGGTCTTTTTAGAGTTCAAGAGGCTTGATACATGGTGAGCTATTAGATTTGTATCTTTTGAATCCTATGGTAGACTCCCTTAGGTTCTTGATGAGTATAGTAGGAAACAAAAAAATTCAAGGATTAGTCTATCTTGTAATGTCCCCTTCTCATAGTGATCTGTTCTGACACTCATCAGCCTATTCCGGAAGCCTGTAGGCTCGTTTGAGGTAAAATTAGGGTTTCCATGTTCAGAGGTTCTATGGCATTTCTGGGAATTTACTATTTATAGTAAATTCTATTTTTGGCAGTATGAAGATTGTCAACTTTCAGGACTTCATTTCCAGTTGGAGCAATTATTTGAATTCAAGTTCTGGCTTCTAAAAGCTTTATTTGGTGAATTTCATAAATAAAGGCATTAATGTTATAAATTGCAGTTGACCCCTTGGCCTAGGAGAATAACTTCAAGTTGTGTTAAAAGGTGGTCTTGAAGGGGGACGCCTTCATATGGATTAAATATTATTTAAAGTTTAAATGCCTTGGGAAAAAAGGATGCCACACTTTGAGGAGTTATGTTTTAAAAATAAAGTGAAATTGTATTCTTGCAAAAGGGACGCCTCTTGAAGAATTATTTGAATTTTGGAAATTTGAAGAGTCTCTTGTGACTCTTGGCGTACCTTCTTGAGAAATTGAAGAGTCTTCTACTCTTCTATAAACTGAATGCTTTACTCTAGCTTTGGTATCCATTATGCTTATCATATTGTTATGCTGTCGGAATGACTTCATGAATTTAGCTTCGAGGAATGCTTACCTCTTAGCATTTATCCAATTTCGTGTTTGAAAGATAACACCTAGTTGGTTTTGGGACTGCTTCTCATCCAGACTAGCAGATTGAGTTCGAATTGTTGAAGAATTTTGGAGTTTTGTCAATTTTGAAGTTGCTGATGCACCTACAGCTGAAAGTGAATTTTGCTAGCAGCTCTTTGAATAAATTTTATTCTGTTCTGGGTATCTTTGCTATGCATTTGTAGACCTATGGCGACCCTTCTTGCAAAGTGGCAGATTTTATATTGAAGTTCCTGATTTTTAAGAAGCAAATCGCCCCTTTCAAGGGCCGTACCATTTAGAGTGCCTTGGGAATTGTGCCAAGAATTAATGACTGATATTTGTTGCTGTTTCTTCATCATGGAATGGGCGCCTACCTTCCAGCAGCTCATTGCAAGTGTTCTCACGTCATTCAGAGGTATTTTGAGTGAGTTGTGAATATTTCTTTGAATTTCACAGTTGCTGATCAGAATTTCCAGAATCTCAGTTTTATATCAGATTTTATTAGATTTCAGTTTTGGCTTCCTTTCATCATTGAAGAGCTAAAAAACATTGAAAGAATTCATTCTCCTCTTCTTAGCATTGTTCTCTATTATTGTAATTTGTAATTTGCAGATTTCATGATTGTACGGTTGAGATATAGTAGTACTAATCCAACCATTTAGTTTCTGCAATTACTTGTTAAATTCCATATTAATTACCCCTGGATGGTTTACCGCCAGTGTGGAGAATGAACATTGTAGCTCTCATTGTACCCACTTTCAAGTGGTGAATCCCCACTCTTAAGTGGATGCCCACCGCAGTGGATGAATTAGATAGATGTATCTTCATGGCTGGTTATCCGCCTAATTGTTTCAGTTTCAATTAATAACTCTGTCATATGTTAGCACCTCGCCCTCAGTGGGATCTTGAGTGCACATTCTTGACGTTGAGTTTGTTTCATTTCAAGTTATTGTTTTTAGTTTCTCCGCCATATGACAACACCTATCCTTCCTTGGGATTGAGTGTGCATTCTTGGCATTGAGATCTTTCAAGCTTGGATTTCAATTTTAATGCTAACGCTAATCAATTGGCAAAGTGTTGATTGTGTGTGAAATTTTCAACGAAAAAATTGGTTAGCATATTTCACTCCATAATTGAATGTGGTTACTCATATAGACAATATGTAGATGATCCAATACAATTTTTTGGAAAGGAGAAAAGAGTGGAGGCTATATGATAGTATCTTTAAGAAAATAATTAATAAATACAAATCAAAGACTATATTTTTAACACTTCATGTTTTCAAGGTATAATTTTGAATCTGGTATAATTGTTAATCTACTTGAATTTAATATATAGATGTTCTCCCTTACAAGTTCCTAGGGATTTTTCTATTTGTAAGAAAATATAAATGTTCTTTATGAGATGAGATAGTTCAATGTCTCCAAATAATATTAAGTTCTTGGAGTATTCAATGGCTAAGTTTGGTAGGTAAGATTTTGAAAATTAAGGTAGTTCTCTAGGTCATTTTTATATTATATTATCCAAATCTTCCTAATTCCAAAAGCTATGAGGCAATATTAATAGGATATGCAAGTAATTTTTATTGTAGGAGATAGAAGTACATAAATTCCTATTACTAAAATGGGACAAAGAATGTTTTCCTAAAGATTTGGTAGGAGTGGTCCAGTAATCAATTTAGTAGAGAAAAATATAGCTCTAGGGGCTAAACAGCTTTAGAGGATGGCCAAAGATATTGAAGCATAATGGTGAAAGCTCCTTCAACTAAAATAGATGTATGATATCTATATATATGATATCCATATAAAGTAGGGATATGTAATTTCTCTTTATCTAACACACTCTAAAACATAGATTTTTTTTTTATATATTAGTGAATTGATCAATTATTCTCATTGAATGCTTAAATTCTCCCCTTAAATGCAATACATTTGAATTTTCAATGACTAAACAAAATTGTCACCTATGATAACTTACACAAAAAAGGTTTCAATGGCCCCTTGAGATGTATTTTTTGTGAAAGGGAGGAGGACTCTATTGACTATTTGCATCTACTTTGTGCATTTTACATAAATATATGGTACAAAATAATAAATTTGATAGGTACATCATATGGGTGTAACTAGATTCTTGAGAAATTTTTTATAAGGGCTCTAGAATATATTTTTATCTATGTGATATTGGGCATATGGCTTGAAAGAATATCAAGAATATTTAGGGATAAGTTATCCTCTATTGATCAATGTTTTTCTAAAATATATTCTAAAGAGTATGCACAACCTCATATAGAAAAAGTAAAGAGCCCATTTTCTAGCATAGAATTAAAGTTACTCAAAGAATGGGGATTCTTTGTTCCTTCCACCATTAAAATGTTAAGAGGAACTAATTATTAAAGTGATTAAATTGGTCTTATGACTATCTAAAATATAGAAGAGAAGTGGTCTACACTCTTAGATGGATCCTCCAAATTAAACTCTAATAGAGTATCGTAATGTAACCCATGTACAATAGAAGGATGCTTTGTGATCAAGAATTTCACATAAAATTTGATTTATGGAGTCTCCCTCTATTTTTATATATGAGCTAACAATAAATAAAAATGGGAAGCTTTGATTGTAGGTTTAGGGATAATAATTTCACAAAAAATGTGATGGTTGAAGGAAATTTAGTGATTGTGATAAATGTTGCAAATAGGAGGAGAAGTTCAAGTTGGAAACTAAATCATTATGTAAGAGATGTAGAAGGTCTAAAGGGGAAATTTGAGATGATTAGTTTCTCTCATTCCAAAAGGAATTTTTATATAGTAGCAATTTTTTTGCCAATAAAGACATAAATCAATAACCAATTATGGATATATACAACCATAGAGAAATCAATTAAGATCTCCTTTTGATTGTAATTCTCCTAAGTATGTCTATTTTATAAGGGGTGATAAGCATGTATTGTTGAAGTGTAGTATGGTCATATTCTTGGCATCTATGCCTCTATCAATGAAATCTAAAACAAGGCCTAGTGGGGATATTTTTTGTATGAAAAGTATCTATTTGTAGGAATGGTGGCACTTAGACAAAAATTAAGATAATTATTGATCGAGAGTGGTTTTATGAATTTATGATTATAGGTGTGTTTATAGTAAAGTGGGTAAGTGTTCTAAAAAATTATGACATTAATTCTTCATGAATTATAATGGAAATGTGATAGTGTATTGATGGCTTCCATTTAATATCTTGCAAGATTTTTCTCTAGAAATCTAGAAGAAATGGAAAATAGTTAGTAGGAGGTGTGTGAATAAGTGTTGGTACAATAGAGGATAATAATAGATAGACAAGTTTAATTTAACTTTACATGCAATAAGCTAGCTACCATGGGATTTATCAAGAGCATATTCATGAGAAAGCCTTGTCTACTAATGGGAGGTCAAAAGCAAAAATCCATCTAGATTTTATCACCAACCTCATGTTCTTCCTTTTAAATATAGTACTATGACTTTGAATTCTATAGTTTCTCTTACCAAATTAATTTTCTAGAATGAACTTATACAAGGTAAAACTGGAGGTGCATTTGGAGTAAAAGGATATGGCTATAGACATTGAGAGCGAAGGATTTATCTCAACACCAACCTTAAGAATGAGAAAGATGAAAAACTAGAAGAGTTTTAGAGATAAATAGGGGTTCTTCATGAATTTTATAGTGATGTAGAAAAAATATTGATTGTTTTATTGTACATCGCTATCAAGGGTGACTTAACATTGGTAAAAAATTTGTAATATTTAATGAGAATCTAAACAAGATTATAGATATGTATGAAAAAAGAAAAGTTACAAAACTACATGTAAATAGGAAATTATACATAACAAAATTACCAACTATATTCTAATATTGGGGATGTGAAATAGATATAATTCAAATCAGTCTTATACACAAATATATAGGCATGTTGGATGCATGAATCAAGAAGATGGCATGGGTTTAACTCTCAATTGATCCCAATACATATGTGAATTAATTCAATCTTATTAGGAGGTTAGGATTTGAACTACCAATCAATGGACTAGTTAATGTAATCTAAGTAAGATGGAGGTGGCACATAACTATTGTCAATCAAAATTTAATAAGGTAGTGACTTGGCACTTGTGCACCTCAATTCAAGGTGAACACATATCATTAGTAGCCGCCTAGGTGAGAATATCATATTAAGTAATATTATTAATAGGTACAATATACAACAATATATTTTACTATGTTGATATTTTTTGGCCCCTCTGTACGTAGACCGTTTCTTCAAATTGAATTGAGATTACTATTTATTGTAGATCATTGCAAAGGTAGCCCAATGCATGAAGAGGAGTCATGGGTGTAAGAGGTGGTAGATATGATTCATGCATCTTTTATCTCCAAGGAGTATTGGGGTTGTATAAGTTTAAGTTTGGTTGTAGGATTTTCTTTAGTTTTGGTTGCATGTTTCCATTATAGCTAGTTATCTTGTTGGTTTTGTTTGGTTGTACTTCTTTCTCCTGTAGTAGAATTTTAATTTGGTCTTATCCTCTAAGTTTTCTTGAATCAATTTTTTATGTAATCCTTTTAAATCATGTGTGAGCCCCCTATAGAACCCTAACTATTGTATCTAAATAATAATAATAAATTTAAGTTAAAAAGAAGTTTCCACATTAGCAAGGGACAACTAAGCCAACAAATAAATAAAAAATCTCCTATTAGGCTTAAGAAAAATTAAATTATAGTATTCTACCTTAGGACTAATACGAAACAATAAAACATATCTTAAATATAGTATCTATGTATAGATTTAGCATATAATTTCATTTTATCCCTTTTACATAACAAGCTAGGTTAATTAGATAAATGCAATCAATAATAAAACAAATAACCTAGATAAATTAGCTTTGGGATAAATAATTGGAATGAATATACAAAAAAAATGCATGAGATAGGACTACCTAGCTCTAAAACCAATGAGGGGGGAATGATTGATTATCTTCTAAATTTATTCACCATCTCCAAAAAATAAATGGTTGGCTTGATTATGACCATCTCAAAATATAAAATAGTGCAAAAATAATGAATATTGATTATGATAATTGTGGGTTGATCTTGATTATCTTGAATATGATTTTTGTACAAAATTGATATGTTGTGTGGGATTGAACTAATAGAATGTCCAACCTCAGGTTGATCATTCTAATGGCCCCTCTATTGATACTCCTAGTTTGGTTGGCCCTATGAATGGCCCTGTTCTTCTCCTTGCAATAAAAAGATGAAAAGATTTGTGGAGATGAACCCTTGTACAACGGTTCAACAAAAATCTTTGCAACAATTTTTTAAACCACCTTGAGCAGGGTGTGTAGTGCTTTGCTCCATTTTGATGGAGTTGTAGTGGTTCTGTTTGGTTGTTGTTTTGTGTTGTCTTGTTGTTCTCTCTTGGTTTTTGGTTGTTTCGTTGAGCTAAACAATCTATCTTTTGATTTGTAAAAGGTTTTAGGACCCTTTCAAAACCCTGCTTATCTAATCAAAACATGATAGAATGTGCACATGATAATGAGTTCACCTTAACCTTCTAGATATTTTAATCTATCAAGGTAGCATCTAGCAAAACCATTGAGGAGTTTTCCAAGTCAATAGGTGAACATATTCTCCTAGTTCAAACCCCTTGGTAGGATAGATTAACAACAATGAATGACATCAAATAAAACATAGAGAGACATTCTAATTGCCTATATGATGTGTATTTTATTATTCATTGCCCTTTAGAAATAAAAGTTTTCACTAATGATTATCCTTCTAATCACATATTCTTCTTATTTTATAGATGATGACTTATTCAAACATTTAATGTCCTTAAATTGCATGACATAGCTACATGTTACAAAAAAGTGTGTCAAGTAAATTCATAATGGCTAGTATAAAGGGGTAGGAACATATGAATTTTGAATTTGAACATATAAATTTTAGGCTCATCTTTCCCATTTCAAGATTGAACAAGGTCAAATGCCACTAAAAAATAACAATAAAACTAGAATGATAATTCCAAAACAATGAAAGAGTATACATAAATAAGTAGGACTATGATATAATAATAATAAATAAAATTACTATATATGTTCTTTCATTTATAATAAGAATATACATCATCTAAAAACGGAAGAGAAAAACTAAATGGAAATGCCATTGGTGTGTTAATTTCCCCATTAATAACTACAAACTAGTCAGGAGACATCCAAATTTGACACTTAATTTATCCAAATTTGTCACTTTTCGCCTAAACATCCTCTATCCAAAGCTTAATTAAATAATATTACCCTTTAATTATGCTAAATCCCTCATGTATTTAATTAATAATTACTTTACTTTTAATCCTCCTTTCATTTCCAAATAAACAAAATAAATAATACATTTATTTAATTCCTCACGCTACATTTTCTATCTAATCTTAATCCATCTCCTACTTTTTCTTGGTCAGTGTGGATGTGCACATGCCTAATCCTCGACAGACATATTACATTCTCCAACTTTTGCATTTAACTCTTCATTCTTCTAATTACTGACACTAATTTTAATCAAGATTCACTAACTCTCTCCTCCCATCCCCCAAGGAATTTTAATTCCTTTTTTTTTTTCCTCCAAAAACTTTTCCCATGCATCTTCTAATCTTTGACTTGTCACATCAAGTCACATGTGACAAACTCCCACCTTTTGGGAACATTGTCTTATCCACTAGATTCTTCCAATCATTATGAATTTAAAATTCACTTTTATTCACCCAAGATTCTTCCCATCTCCTAATGTACTTGTAAGGTACTTGTACTTCCTCCACATCATGTACTTCTCTTCCACCTCACTTACACCTCATCTCCCCTTAGCCACTTCACCATTCACATGTCAAGATGTGAGGGCTCAACTCACCATAGCCCCTTTCATCTTGACCTGTTGGATGAATTTGACCGCTGAATTCCCTGTAATTCAAATTTTTCTATATAAATACCTCTCCTCAAGGGCATTTTCAACACTTAGCCATTTGATAACTACATGTCAGCCAATTTGCTTTTCACTATCATCTAGCCATCCATTCTAATCATTTTGCATAAGTTGATCTTGCATTTAGTCACTCAAGAAGTCATCTAAGGAGCACACAAAGTCATCCAAATCAAGGGCCAACCAAGGAGTCTCCAACAACAAGGAAGGTATAATCATTTGCATTTTGTTTTATCACTCTTTCCTTCTTGTTTTATCACTTTTTAGGCTAATCTTGAAGTGCGTCCTTAGTCTTTATCATCTGCGATTTTTGGGAAGTTATTTTGCACTAATAGAGTAGGGTAAAATTCCAAGGCAGTACAACAATTCAGCAATTGCAAACATATTTTTTCTCTCAACATCGTGTTTTCCTCTCTCTCTCTCTCTCTCTCTCTCAAACATAACATGAGCTTGTTGGTAATGGAGCCTGATTTTCTTCCTAATTCAAAGGTTTCGTTTCAATTCTGTTTGGATCTCTTTCTCCCTCTCTCCCTCCCTCTTACAAACATAACATGAGCTTGTTGGTAATAGACCCTGACTTTCTTCCTAGTTCAAAGGTTTTGTTTCAATTGTGTTTGGATCCTTCTAATGGATGCGTAGGTTTATTTAAAGTTGTCACTTCTCCATTTAGACCTTCCTACCAATTGATCTCATGTACTACACAAATATATGCCCTCAACAATCTAAAATTTTCCCATATTTACCTTCCACACATCTTCGACGTACCCATTGTACACCATAAAGTTGTCACTTCTCATTTAGACCTTCCTACCAATTGATCTCATGTACTACACAAATATATGCCTCAACAATCTAAAATTTTCCCATATTTACCTTCCACACATCTTTGACGTACCCATTGCACATCAAGGTGTGATTGCTAGTGCTATTCACCATTACAATAGACTACATAAACCTTTTACAATTATGATTGACTTTCAGTAGGTAACTGTCTTTCATTTGTACTCTCGCTTTGTTCAATATGAAAATAACTATGATTGACCTTAACTTTACTGATCCAGTACAAGGCAAAACACAAGCTGGGAATCCTTGTGTTTCAGAACAAAACTGCTGAGACACAAGAATCCACATTCAGCCGTATAGTCCAAGTCATGGAGGACATAAAGCACACTAAGCTGTTTGTCAGAGGGCTTAACATGCATGTCGCTGAAATTGGATCAGGTCACTCATCTATCTTTTACTCAATTTCATTTATATATGAATTTCTTGTCCACTTTAATTCATATGATATCCAACAATGCCCACGTACAGGTCCAGCAGTGCTGCTAATGCATGGGTTTCCTGAAATCTGGTATTCGTGGCGCTTTCAGATGATAGCATTAGCAAAAGCAGGGTTTCATGCAATTGCTCCTGACTACAGAGGCTATGGGCTTTCAGACCACCCATCTGAAATTGAGAAAAGCACCTTTGTGGATCTTGTGGAAGACATGGCCGGCCTTCTTGATGCTTTGGGAATTACGCAGGTAAAGTATTTTAAAACATTGCATCTTTCCTTAGGGCTACTGTAAATCATCCCTCTATAATGATCTCTGATACAAGTACGCCATGAAGATTTTACATTTTAATCCAAACAATTAAGCAAAGCTTGGAGAATTAACTTCAAAAGAGGACACCCAGAGAAAGAATCCTCTGAACAAAATAGTATAGATGTAGCTTGATAGACGCAAGTAAATTCCAAACCAAAGCAATTAAACAAAAAGTTGGAGACCATCCACAGAAACAATTACACCCATAGAAACTATCATCTAAAGTAGTACTGCTAGAATCACTTTGGTAGGTTCTGCAGGCTAATTTCTTGGTGCTCTGGATGAAGGGTTGTTTGATTTTATTTTGCTAGGTCTTTGTTGTTGCCAAGGATTTTGGAGCAGTTGTTGGATACTATCTGGACCTTCTCCACCCAGATATAGTGAAGGGTATTGTGACATTGGGCATACCCTACAGGAAAATCGGTTCCTCAATCCCCCAGCAAAACATGTATCCAGAGGGTCTTTATACCAGACACTGGCAGGTAGTAGAAACAGATGCTCCATAGACTATCATGACTTGAGAAATTGGAATACTTTTGACCATTGGCCCTATAATCTGCTGTTGGATAACTAATCTGTTTTCTGTTACCCTTAATTCATGTTAATGTGTAGGTGCCTGGGAGAGCAGAGGCAGATTTTGGGCTTTTTGATATAAAAACAGTGGTGAAGAATGTCTATACACTGTTCTCTCGAAGTGAGGTTCCTACTGCAGAAGAGGGTAAAGAGATTATGGATCTGTATGACCCTTCCACTCGTCTGCCACAATGGTTCACTGAAGATGACCTCAATGTTTATGCAAGTCTCTATGAGAAGTCTGGGTTTCTGTTTGCTCTGCAAGTTCCATACCGCTGTTTCCCAAGGCAAGCCTACAAAACCCATCTTCAATTTACTTGAGTTACCCACATGAGCAAACTGCCATTAAAATATTGTTTTAACACAGAGAGTTAATCTTGACGATTTCGCTTTTGATTATGTATGTTAATTTACAGGACTTGGGAGGTTCTCTCTGATCTGACCGACTTTGTTATAAAAGCTCCCACCCTGCTTATCATGGGCACCAAAGATTATATTCTCAAGTTTCCGGGAATGGAAGCACATATCAGCAGCGACCAGCACAAGGCTGATGTGCCCAATCTTGACATCATATTTTTTCCAGATGGAAGCCATTTTGTTCAGGAGCAATTTCCTGAAGAGATTAATAAGCTAATCCTTGACTTCCTCAATAAGCAAGTCTAGAAGAGAGATGCAATTAACTTGTGCTCTCAGATGTTGTAACAGAAGTATCGGATACTGAATCCATGGCTGAATGTTGCCTCATATTATTAATCTGGTGGGCTTCACAGGTCAACATTATTATATTTACTAGCACTTGCCCCAGAGGGGTGCAAGGGTTATGCCGATAGAAATTTATATAACTTGATTTCTTTAGTAAGGTTCAATTAAGAAAACATAGATATGCAAAACATGTCAAACACAAACATTATGCCAACCAACAGATAGGAATCTCTTTCTTATTGAAGAATAAAATTAACGTGTGATTGAAAAAAGCACTTCATCAACATAAGTTGTCATTTCTTTTTCTAAGATCTTAAATTTATTGGACATGATCCAAAAAAAATTATTTAGGGATTTGATTGACTTTTGATTGGAAATGAAGCACTTTGAAATATAGTCTTCCTTAATCTTCCTTTAAAAGATAACACATTTTGGTTCAGTTGCAATCAGATACTATCACTCTAGATAATATAGAAATAGCTAGCTTGTTTAGAAATTCATGAACGGTGAATGTCGACATGAACTCCCTTCTCTTGCTTACCTTAAAACACACAATTTTAATCTACAACTCAAAATATATAGTAATGTTCACATATCACACACAAATTTAACAAACCTCCATTTTTATTATAGTGATCTATTTTTCCTTAACCTTTTACCAAAGAACTAAATCTTTGTTCAATACCAATCAGCTATTATCTTTGAGGCTAACATGGAAATGGTAGCTTGCTTTGAAGTTTGTTTGTATTACTTAAATTCATATCTATTGTTGATTGGTTCTTCTTCCCTACTAACTCTACTAACCCTCTTTGAAGTAAAATAATCTAAATAAAACTATCCATAAATATTTCAACTAGAAGATATGCACGAGGGATTGATTTTATCTTCTCACTAGAGGCCTCTAATTCATATCCACCATACCTAACGTATGATAAGTCCTATGATACTGTAAAAATTGCATTCTCACTACCTTCCCTTCTATAATAAAATTTTGAATTCTTTTATTTTAAAATTACGAATAGCTGAAAAGTTAGAATGAAATTAGTGGTAAACACCAAATAAAGACGGCTTTAATGAAGGAAAGTGCATGCTTTTTAGGGCTATAAATTATTAAAAATATTTTTCCACAACATAACTAGGCCCAGATCTGGTGGTGGCAGATTGTCAGGAAGAAGATGCAAGTTACAAGCTACAGTAGGACTCAATCGTATGACTATATTTATTTTTGGCACACTGTAAATGGTTCTCTGTCACCGCATTGCAAAATGGTAGAAGAGGTTATGCCTTTTACGTGTCATAGTAAAACTATAATGCTTGACACCTATCCTTTCAAAGAGCTATGATTTTGTAGGCATATCATACATCAACTGTAATGTGTCAATAAAAATTTATCCCTAAAGCCCAACGTGTCCTTACAGCATCTTCCTATCTTTTCATATTTGTAGGTTTGTTTCAACGTATCGAGATGCTTTAGATTCCCAAGCTCGGAGGGAATGGGACCATACAACCCACTATCTGCCATATCTAGAATAGCAAGGTTACTTAGCTTCCCTATCTTAGAAGGGATTCCACCGTCAAAGTCATTGCCATAGCCTACATACAGCTTACAAAGCTTACCGAGATTTCCAAGTTTTGCAGGTATGTTCCCTTGGAGCTCATTTCCCTGTACTCCAAGGTACTCCAGGTGTTCCCACTTACAATATTTGGGAGGTATACTCCCCGATAAATAGTTCCCTCCAAGGTGGAGATGTCTCAGATTAGGAATCTGGCATACCTCTGAAGGCAATGACCCTGTTAAATTGTTGTTGTAAGCGTCCAGAATCTCCAAGGCCTTCAATCTGGGGAAATTGGAGGGAAATTTCCCAACAAACATATTATTGGAGATGTTGAAGGATTTTAGATCTATGGCATTGGTGATGTTTGAAGGGAATAGGCCTGTGAAGTTATTCGCAACAACACTGAAATTGATGAGACTACTTTAAAGGGAATGGACCTGTTGAGGACATGGCAGGGGCCACAACACTTAATAAGGGATATGGCTACAGAGAGGGGTACACGCTAGAATTATCTAGGGTTTTTTTAAACTTTTTCATTCAACATACATTGCCTAACCGTGTGAAATGGGAGCTTTGATGCAGGTTATGTGTGTCCACAATAGAATAGGCTAGGACAAACTGTCTGTGGAGAAGCTGTAAATATAATCTCGATCATCTAGATTTCTCAAAATTTTGTTGTGCTAATTCGACTTCAAGACTTTCTAAAGGGGATTAGAATAGTAGATATAGGTCTATGTACAACCATAGTAGAATTTGTAACCTTTTTTGTTTGGTCTCAAGTGGGATGATCATGGTTAGAATGAAGTATGGTGCAAATAGATAGATTGAATATACAGGACACATATGATTTGTACAATGTGAATAGGTGGCGTAGGTATAATTTCAGATGGTTTCACTGTTTAAGTCTGTTTTCGGAGAATCTGAGTTTAGTTCAGGTGGGAGAAGAAGCCTCTTCCAGATAATTTGGGGTGGATCAAAATGGCAACAACTAATATTGCAGCAGGGAATTCGTCAGCTTTGAATTGTGGGTTAGCCGAATAGGGTCTCTTCAGTTAGGGCCTTCGCATATTATGATATACAAATATTTTTCCAAGTGGCTACAGCAATGTAAAGTTGTAAACTATGACAACAAATTTTCCCTGCTCTCAAAGGCTTGCTAGTTCGCTTCTCTATGTGTATGAATCTTCTATGTATTGTGTTGATCAGGTATGTTCTTCCAGTCAACTTTTGTATCCTGCTTTTCATGTACAAAATATTGAACATGAAACTTTTAAAAGTCAATCAAATGACTTTGAAGCTCACACTCTCCAAGTTTCCATCTGCAAGAGTCACTGCAGAAAGTGATTACCAAGTGACATACAGAAACTATAAAAAGGGAAAGCTGATGATTCACAATTAAGAATGATTGGCAGATATTCTTTTATCGACCTTTGTTGTCTACATGGCAAGTGGACCCTCCTGCCACAGGCACATGAAATTAAATAGTAAAAGCGCTAAAGAAACAAAAAATGCTTAATAAATCAAAACTAAAATGAAGTTATCTGGGTGAATATGCAAGAATTTGAAACCTTAAATCTGAATATCCTTCGAGTTATTGTCCAAAAGTTGCAGACATGGCTACAATACTTAAGATATTAATTTGCCTACTTAATTACACTTTTGTCTACTATGTTTTACAGATCAAAAAAGGAAAGCAAACCAAAAGGGAGACAAAGCATGCATTTTTATAGATCAACATGAAAGAAAAACAGAAACAATATACAGATGTCATGGAAAACAATGCAGTGTACCCTTTGAAGCTATGTCTCTGTAGCTCCTTGTATACCCCAACTACAAAGCTAGCCTGTAGGAAAAAATAGAATAGTTTTACCAATTATTCTACGACTCACTCCAACGGCATTTTCCAAGCTTACATAGCAACCTCTGCACTGAGCTTAGTAACGCCTTTTGCAGTGTTATTTTCCTATATTCCTCAGCGAGTTTGCACAGTTTAACAACTTCAATACAATCTTATTTAAAAGAACTGGGTAGTTAGTCTGTTGTAGTCGGTGTATGATAGATATTTTACAATAGGAAGATTTGATTTTAGAAGATACCAAAATCGGATTTGATTCGGAGATATAAGGGAATATTAAATGCAAGATATTCCGAATGAATAGATAAGTTTTGATTTTTCTGCCGTAAAGTTTTTATGTAAGCGGTAAGGTTGTGTAGTTTACCGGCAGGAAAACTTGTTTCCAGGCGTGAGACAGGTTTCAGGCTGAAACCTCTCACTATATATAGCCTAATATATTACTAATTAAGAAAAATTCCTTAGACTCCTTTTAAAGATATTAATAATAAAAATTAATATTTTAATAAATAAGGTTTTATTATATTAATATAATAAAAAAAAAGAATAAAATTATATTTTCGTATAGTTTTATGTAAGCGATAAGGCTGTGTAGTTTACCAACAGGAAAACTTGTTTCCAAGCCGTGAAATATTCCGAGCCAATTTTTTTCTTTTTTCACAAATTTCAAATTACAACATTACAATCAAAGTACCCGTTAAGGTTAGAAGATAAACCCAAACGTACTGAAGCAACTCTAACCAGTATGGCGCCGATGATGGCGAGCATTGGTCAGAGGATCTAAATTCAAACTGCTTATGCTGAAAGCAACTCTAACCAAGAATGGCGCCGATGATGGCGAGCATATGGTCAGAGGGTCTTCTACTCTAAATGCTGAAAGGGAACTCAACGTCAAGTATGTGCTACCCAATCCAATGCGGAGTGAGGGGCGACCATATGACGGAGTGATTACAAAAACAATGCTTGAATGAAACTAAACAATGATGCTGTAAATACTCGACGTCAAGAATGTGCTTTCCAGACCGAGACGGAATGGGAGCTACCATATGACGGAGATGCTAGATATTACAAAAACAACTTCCGAATATCAGATAAGCAATTACAAATCAGAATTGAGCAAGATTAAAGAACCGCTGCCAGTACTACTGTCAGCTTACAAAATGATGTTCATTCGCCTGCTGGTAGCATAGGAATTTGAGAGCTTAACATTACATCAAAAGATCTCTTCTTAGAATGATTAGAAGAGCCAAAACAATAAACCTTCCAATGTTCAAAATACAAATTCTGTTTTTCCACAAATCTGCACTTTTAAATTAAAAACCAGCAACCTAGGAATTCACTCATATGCTCATATCTCTCTCATTTCTCACCCAAATGATCTCAAATCTGATGCAATAGACCCTAAAAATGATGGCACCTAACTTAGTAATAAGAAATGGCATCTAAAAATGGCTATTAATTATTGACACGAATCCCAATGCACTCTAGAAAGTTCGGCCTTCAAGGAATGACGGATTTGCATTATAAAATCATAAGCTTCGTACTAAAATCTGCAAATATTCATGAAGGGTCTCTTCCAACAGAGAAAACCAATGAGACAATACCCAGAACAAGATTTTTGATATTTTTTGATTTATGAATAAAAACATGAATCTGCTGTAACAAATAATGCAAAATGCTGAAAACCACTAATATGCAAATCAGATCTAACCATGCGATAAGCTGATTACAATGCATAAACTAAATGTAACTCACAAACTAGACTAAATCACCACTAGTCGCTGTCTTTCAAGCGAGAAGCAATGCCCAAGCTAGGAGGCCTTCATTCCTCGAAGCAATCCCAAAGCCAATCCGGCAGCATAACATTCCTGTAGATAAAAGATGCCCAAATGATGATCCAAGTCTTCCTTTTATAATTTCAGGTTGACTTCTCGAAACCCTAAACTCCTCTCAAAGTCAAAAACCCTAATCTCCTCAAAGATGGCGTCCTTTTCCTTCAAGTTGAATATTCACTTTTAAAATAAATTCAATACTTTAATAAATGCGCCCACCTTATATCTTGATTTGACTTTGGATAAAATATAAAATAATCCTTAATGAGGCGCCACCCTCAAAAAGACCACTTTTCAAAACAACATAAAGTCAATAGACTAGGCCAAGGGGTCAACGTTCGAATAAAATATTAAAACGTGACTTTTAATTAAATATATCAACTTATCTCTCCAATTGTGCCCTGAAGCCAATAATGACCAAGTCAACTGACCAAACTGAAGTAGGAAGTCAACCAAGCCGAACCCAACTGAAAAACTGCCAGAAATAGAATTTACTAAAAATAGTAAATTCCTGAAGATGCTCAGAAAGTCGAGATGAACATACTACTGGGCTCTCTGAAAAGGAAAGAATCAGCCATTGAATCCACTAACTCTGAGCAAGGACATCCTAAAAATAGAAGCCTGTTTACACCTTCCAACTAGCCTTGGGTTTTCGGAAAAGACCAGCGTGCTTGGAAAGGTCGGTTTGAAGAAGGGGACGATGCAATGAGACAAGTTCGGTGGAAACCTCGCCTATATACTTGCAGCCTACCAGGCTAATAATTAAGAAATAAAGGTTTTATTATATTAATATAAAAAAATAGAATAAAATTATATTTTTGTACAGTTTTTATGTAAGCAATAAGGTTGTGTAGTTTACCGACAAGAAAACTTGTTTCCAGGCGTGAGACAGATTTCAGGCTGAAACCTCTCACTATATATAGCCTATCGGCTAATTAAGGAAAAATTACTTAGACTCCGTTTTTAAAGATATTAATAATAATAAATTAATATCTTTACTAAATAAGGTTTTATTATATTAATATAATAAAAAATAGAATAAAATTATATTTTCTAGTTTAAATAAATAGAACTCTACAATAATATTATTATAAATTCATTTTTAAATACATATTAATTGTATATAGAGAATTAAATTTAGGCTCAACAAGAATAACAAATTAAGTAGGTAGTAGATCATAATTTTAAACATTGTTTCATTTAGTTGACAAGTCTTAGTCATAGGATTCCATCTCTTGTTAACAACACATTTATTAGTTTTTTATTGATAAGTATCATTTGGAGTGGCTTATTATTTATGACAGGGGAAATAGCAAAATCTAGTATAAAAAATTATCATTTTTTCTACTAGCATTGCCCCACGCATAGGCTTTTGAAGTAATAGATAGCTAACAGGAGTGTTGGGATTCTCTTAGACCGTCCCTATAATGATGGAAAAATATGAGAGCCATGAGAAAGCAATAATTTTGGTTGTAGTGCTTCTAGCAGCAAGGGTATTGGTCCTTCCTTATAATCACGGGCACCAAAACTTACTCTCCTTCCCTTTCTACTTCTCTCTATCTCACCACTCTCTCTACGTCTCTCTCCCTCCCCCCTTCCTCTCTCTATCTCTATCTTTGTATGTTTTTCTGTCTATCTCTCCCTCCCCCATCTTTCTCTATCACTCTCTCCTTCCCTCTCTCTCTCTCTCTCCTTACCTACCTCTCCCTCCTCCCTCCTTCCCTCTCTCCTCTTCCTCTACCTACCTCTCCCTCACTCTCTCTACCTATCCCTCACTCTCTCTACCTCTCCCTCGCTCTCTCTACCTCTCTATGTATCTAGACTTTCTATCTCCACTCCATCCATCCATCAATCTCTCTCTCTCTCTCTTCATGTAGGAAGACTTAAGTCGAAAGAGAGGTAATGGGAGAGAGATAGGGAGAGGTATGGAAGGAGCGAGAGTTAGGTAGAGAGGGAGAGGGGAGATAAACAACATATAGGGAAGGAGGGAGGGAGGTAGAGAGACAGAGAGAGAGGAAGTGAGAGGTAGGTAGAGAAAGAGGGAGAGGAGTGATATAAAGAAGTAGAGAAAGGATGGAGGGAGAGAGACGTGAGATAGAGAGTTGAGAGGGAGAGAGAGGGGGGGAGGGAGAGGTAAGATAGAAGTAGAGAGAAGAGATAAAGAGACAAGTGGAGAGGGAAGGAGGAAGATGAAGAGGTTGAAAGAGGGGAGGGAGGGAGATGTATGGAGGGAGAGAGATAGAGAAGAAAATATAGAGAATAAGAGAGAGATAGAGGAGGGATGGAGAGGTAGGGAGAGATAGAGGTGAGACATATAGAAGTAGAGAAGGAAAGATAAAGAGGTGATAAAGAGAGAAGTAGAGAGGGAGAGAGAGGGAAGGATGGAAGGAGAGGTAGGGAGGGAGAGTTATAGAGAATTAGATAGGGATAGAGAGGGGGAGGGAGAGAGAGAGAGGGGGGGGAAGGATGGAGGTAGAGAGAGGTGAGATTATAGACAAAAGTAGAGAGGGAAGGAGAAAGAAAGAGAGAGATAGAGAGAGAGGTAACATAGAGAGGTGATATAGAGAGAAGTAGAGAGGGAATGGGGAAGGTGGGCATAGAGAGATAGAGAGTTAGAAATTAAGGTTTCTCAACCTTTCCAATTTTCTAACATTAATTTATTGATTTAATTATGCATATGTTATAATTTGTTACTCATATTTAGCATCTAATATGACTTGGCATGGTGAGTTGTTGATGTGTTGGAAGGTGACATGGAACATGACAAGGATTTTATGTTCCCCACAAGGAAATGTAGGTGTCCCACTTTGGGAAGAGATTCATTGACATGTGTCGGCATCTTTGAGGGATTCTATGACGACTTTATGATAGATTCATATGCTGATCTTATGATAGATTCCTATGATCATATGATGCATTAAGAGCCAAATTCTATGATAGGTTGGATAAGTTTTGAAAGGAATCTTTGCATGGGGAATCTAGGCACCCAAGTTTGACTACAACAAGTTGTAAGAGAATCATTTATTATTAGTCGGTTATGAAAAATCCTCTTATAATTGTCAGATTTTTCATACATGAAAAATCTATGATGGATATATGGTTATTAAGAGCATTTGTTATACCTATTTTGAGTCAAAATGGGGTGCTCGAGTTTGAAGGTTTGAATGAGGAGTCAAAGAATCTTGTACAAGTGTCATTTTCATGCTTGGAGGTGGTGGAAAAATGTGCCAAGTGGATTTCGATGCCCATCTCTTGTAACTTCCTCTAGAAGCTACCTTCACACTTGTATTCTCTATATATTGGAATGTCTTGAAGTGGGTTATGTAAGTTGTATTTTGTAAGTTTTGTCATGTTGTTAGAATGTCTCCAAAATTCTACACCTGTGTATACTCCTAGAAGAGCTTGCATTGCAAGTGTTTTGTGATCACCATAAATTTTATAATACATTGTGTAGGTTTTGGAGTGTGGGGATTTTCTACCAAAAAGGTTTTCCCCATGTATATCTTGTGTTGTGAGACTTTATACTTGCATGTGATGTTGTTTTATTAATCTCTTTGATGTGCATCTCACATTGTAACTATAAAAGATTTAAAACTATATACC
Source organism: Sequoia sempervirens (assembly GCA_007258455.2). Lineage (NCBI taxonomy): Eukaryota > Viridiplantae > Streptophyta > Pinopsida > Cupressales > Cupressaceae > Sequoia > Sequoia sempervirens. The sequence continues at coordinate 4,228 of VDFB02155064.1, read as the reverse complement.
TATCCTCATTAGATCAGTGCTAGGAAGCATTTACACATACCTTGATTCCTTTTAGTTGGTATCAAAGCTTGATCACCTTTGATTCTAGTTGTTGTGTAGAGGGTTTTTTATATTTATTTTAATTTGAGTAGGAGCTTGTGTAGTATATTTGTATTTTTTGTTGCATGAGAGATGACTAGTGCATCTAAGAGGTTTGAATTAGAGAAGTTCAACAGAGGCAACTTTAAGTTGTGGAAACTCAAGATGGAGGACCTATTGGTGCATATAGATTTATGGTTCATAGTATTTGGTTTCATGCCAATGGGCATGAAACAAGAAGACTAGGATCAAATGGATTAGAAGGCTAAGGGTCTCATAAGACTCTATTTGGTTGACTCTATCATGTTAAATGTTCACGAGGAGAAAATGGTTGTACAACTTTGTGGAAGAAACAAATAAATTTATCAAGCTAAATCCCTCGTAAATAAGTTATTCTTGAGAAAGAAGTTGTACTCTCTGAGGATGGAGGATTTGGGATTTATTGTAGATCACTAGAATAATTTTAATATATTTTTTGACCAATTGTCCTCTATTGGTGTGAAAATGGAGGAGGAGGATCATTGTATGACCTTACTATTTGTGTTACCAAATTCATGGGAGTACCTTGTTATGGTCATTGGTAGCACCACTACCACTTTTAAAATGGACAATGTGGTTGCATCTTTGTGGTCCTAGGAGATGCAAAGAAAATTATCTAAATCAGCTAAGGAGGCTCTAGTAGTTCGTGGTAGATCTAAGGAGAAAGGAAAGAAGAAGGATAAGAAGAAAGAAAACAAAGATCCAAATCCTGTGGGAGATCTAAGCCTCCTAGAATTTCCAAGGCTTTATGTTGGAATTGTGGCAAACCTGGTTACATTTGTAAGGAGTGTAAAGAGTTGAAAAAGAAGAAGAAGAAACATAATGATTCTAATTCAAACAAGTCTTCTCATCCAGGTAAGTGCATAATAGTGGTTTACAATTCTAGAGGAACGTAATTTTAGCTGAAATCACATATTTTAGAAAATATACGATTTAAGCCTTAAAAAGTTCCATTTTAAGGATTCCAATTGAAGAGGTTTTATCAAATCACCTTAGATCAAACCCCCTTGATAGAACCTCGCTAGTTTTAAACCATACCTATAAATGTGTCTCCTTTACACCTATCAAAATGCTGATAAAAAATCACTTTTGATTTAGATTTTGGGGATCAAATGAATTCATTTAAAATTTATTTAAAATGATTATGGTATTCCTTAACAAGCTATCCAATGAATATAATTTTAATATGTTTTGGTTTTTGTTATGTATTTATTTTTAAGTTTTATTAAACATAGGTTTTCATCAAAAATAAATTTTGTTCTTCGCACGTGGAAAAATAGAAGATTATCAAAAAAAATTGAAAAGCATGAGTGCACCAAATATTGAAGTCCTTGATCCAACAAAGAAAATTAAATTTAATTTTGACATATACAAAAAAAGTTATGCTGCTATACAAGCTATGCTTGTGTCCTGAATTGTAATTGCTTTGACTTTGAAACCTGATTAAGGAAAAATGTTCAATAAAAATATCTAACCAAGTGGAAGCTACCAGATATCTAGTTACAAATCTAAATTTGAAAAAATTAGAATTTTATCCCTTCAAAAAAATTTATGCTTATACCAGGGCGCCACTTTTAAAATGTTTGCTTCAAAAATCTATTTTCGTGGGAGATGGAAAGAAGTGCAATTTGATTCCAAAATTTTGAAAAATATTTTTAGAATCTAAAACAAATTTGATGAGACTCTAGTTTGTTTCATCTTCAAATTCCTCACGCTTTAGCCACTATAGGTGTCCGAATGTGAAGATTTAGTTAAAATAATAATTTCTTTCAGCTTTAGCCAAAATTGTAAACCACTATTATGGGATCACTTCATGATGATGGCAAAGCATTTGTCACTTCCTTGGCAACACATGCATTTGAAGATGTGTGGTTGATTGACTCTGGTGCATAATTCCACATGACCTCACATAGGGGTTGGTTTTCAAAGTATGAAGAGTTTGACAGTGGGAAGGTGTACTTGGGTGATGACTCTCATCTAAAGATTGTTGGCCATGGAAGAGTTTTGATTTGATTCCTTGATGGTAGAGTGAAGGGGATCAATGGTGTATTGCATATCCCTGGTTTGGAATGAAACCTTATATTTGTAAGAAAATTGAATGATATGGGTGTGTAGGTAGTTTTATTAAATGTAGGATGCAGGACGACAAGAGGAGCTATGGTATTGGCTAAGGGTGTTTAGATTGGCAATTTGTTTTAGCTTGATGCATACACCTTTCAATGCAATAGTTTTTCTATTATGAAGAAGAGAACTTAAAATTCTTCATCCTCGCCATCAAAATCACTAGTGAAGAGGATTTTCTTTAGTAATGCTTTCTATGTACACAAGGGTTCTCATTCTATGGAGATGAAACTTCCAATTGAGAAAACTATGCTATAGCACCAATGGCTTGGCCACAATGGTGAGAAGGGTCTTAGAGCCCTACAAAAATAAAAATCTTGTTGAGGGGATGAATGATTGTAATATTGAGTTTGACTTTTGTGAAAATTACATTTATGGAAAGCAAAACCATGTTTAGTTTTACTCTAGTTCTCACAAATACTCTGAGGTGTTGGACTTGATTCATTTTGATGTGTTTGGTCCCGTTAATGTTCCTTCAATTGTAGAAATCTTTATTTTATTTAATTCATTGATGATTATAGTAGAAAGACATGATTTTATTTCCTTATAATAAAATATGAATTCTTTAATAGATTCAAAGAGTTTAAAGCTCTTGTAGAGAATCAAAAAAGATAAAAAGATTAAATATTTGAGGATTGACAATGGCAATGAGTTTTGTTTAGAATATTTTGATGGGTTCTATAAAGAGTATGTAATTGAAAGACATAAGACAACTCCCTACACCCCTCAATAGAATGGAGCTGTAAAAAGAATGAAACTAGGATGTTGATGGAGAGGGCTAGGAGTATGCTTAGTGGAGCTAGCTTCAAACAAAATTTTTGGGTTGAAGTTGTTGCCATGGCTTGCTACTTGATTAGAAGGTCTCTTACTTCAACACTTGTGGATAAGACACCCATGGAGGTATGGTCTGGTAAAAATACCTCATTGAGACATATTCAAGTATTTGGATGTGAGGCATATGCTCATGTGCCTAAGGAGAAGAGGTCTAAGTTGGAGAACAAGGAAGTAAAGATTATATTCATTAGTTATGCCATCAATGTGAAATAGTACAAGCTTTGGGATCGTATGGCTGAAAAGGTTATGTATAGAAGAAATGCGATTTTTAGGGAAATTTTTAATCCTATAGTTGTTTAACAACTAGATAAAGAAGAAAAGAAAGAGGATGTGGTTCATCTTCCTCCCACCCTTGAGAAAGAAGAAATGAAAACATCTAATGGACTTGATGATGATCAAGTAGCTCTAAAAGTTAAGAAGATGAAGAACCTCAACCTCAACCTTTGAGGAGTTCTACATAGATAAGGTGACAACCTAATAGGTTTGGATATTAATTGCATGATTCTAGTTGTATTTTCACTTTGATTTCTAACATTGATGAGCCTAGGACCATAAGACAAGCTATGGGTATGAGTGATGCAAGTGCTTACATAAAGGCCATGGATGAAGAGATGACTAGATTAAAAAAAATGACACTTGGGATTTGGTTCCCTTGCCTAATGGATGTAAACTTGTTGGTTGCAAGTGGGTGTTCAAGATTTTTTTTGGTTCAAATGGACTTGTTGAGAGATATAAGGCAAGGTTGGTTGCAAAGGGTTATTCCTAGGTTGAGGGAATTGATTATGGTGATATTTTTTCTCTTTTTGCAAAGCTAATATCCATTAGATTTTTGTTATTACTTTTTGTTGCATATGATTTAGAGATTGAACAAATGGATATGAAGATAACTTTCCTTCATGGTGATTTGAAGGAAGAAATCTATATATGTCACAACTAGAGCATTACATTGTGAAATGCATGCAAAATCTGGTTTTCAAATTAAAGAAGTCTTTGTATAGTTTGAAATAGTCACCTAGGATGTGGTATCATTTGATTCCTTTGTGTTGAGGCTGAGATTTCTAATATTGAAATAAAGTCATTGTGTTTATTTCAAAAAATTTCATGATCACATTCTCATTATTTATTTGTATGTTGATGATATGTTGCTCATTGGGAA
>VDFB02155063.1:0-24669 GCA_007258455.2 Sequoia sempervirens | reverse complement strand
AACACTCAAAACAAGAACTAAAAACCAGAAATTTGCATGAAATTCATTGCTTTTCCATATGAACGGTAAACCCAAAAAGATACAATGTTTTTCCAACCTCAATTTCAATTTTAGGACCACCTTTTAAAGGTTCATAAAGAGGTTACTTCATCTCTTGGTCAGATATAACCACCACATCAGGCCAAAATTGCAAAAATGCAACATTTTCTGCTTTATTTCTAACACCTAGTGAAATCTATTGGAAACAAGTTGTGAAACTCTTTCAATCTACCTTGAACTACTGATCAACATTCCTTCTAACATATTCTAACACCTCTAACACAAACAAAATGGTCAACATGACCTCAAGATAACACAACAAAAATAGAACTTCATTCTAGACTTCTAGAAAGCCTAGTGTTTCTCAGGTGCTCCTGCACCAGTACCATTAACATCTTTTTATTTAATAACTGAGGAATAGCCAAGACCTTGATGTCTGTAATTTTCCTGAAGCTGTATTGGTTCTATAATTCCTTGCTCGTGTATGCCTAGTCCTTTTCCTTGATATTGCATGCTTTGATAGATTCTATTTGCGATGGGGTATTTGTTGTTTTGAAAGCAAGATGCTAACCCACTATTAGGTATGTGGATACTATCACTTGTAATATTTTCATCTACAAGAAAGCTTGCTCTGACAAAGATAAATAACCCTAGTTGATAAAGTGTCTTAGCTTCATTGTCATGTTGGACATATTCCCGACTGATATCTTTGGTCTGATCATGTGACATGTTAGGTTTAGATGATTCTGTTGGTGCTTCCAAGGCAATGTCGAAGCCATCATTGTGGTTAGTGTCATAGATTCCAATGATTTTAGCTATAACTTGATCATATGCAAGCATGTCCCTAGTGGAAGATTCTTGTTTTGGAGGAATATCATCTATGTGTCCCATGGAGGCAAGTGTCTCATCGTGGGAAGTGTCAACAGTCAAGGCCTTATAAGGTCGGCAAGTGTTTTATCATGAATGGCATAAAGGTCAAGGAGTGGATCATCTTGGACTTCTTTCTCAATGGTAGGGTCTTGGTCAAAGATGGGTTTGTCATGGATTTGGACTTCTTGGTCAATAGTAGGGTCTTGGTCAAAGATGAGGTTGTCATGGGTGATGTAATTAGGATTGAAGTCTTTGTCAAGGGTTGGGGTTTTTTGGATGTCATGATTGTCTTGAAGAACTTATTGGATGGACTAAAAGATAGGGTCATGGGATGGACTACCTTGTTTTTGACATGAGAGTGATGTTATAAGGTCATGCTTTGGACTTTCATTTTGATTTTTATCCTCAAGTCTATTAAATGGGATTTGACTTTGGACTATGATAGAATTTTCATGACTAGATGTGGCTTGTGAGGGGGTGACTTGAAAAGGATTAATGAACAAAGGACTAGGATAGGATGTGGGAACTTAGACTGGACTAGTATATGAAGGACTAGGATAGGACATGGGGACTTGGACTGGACTAGCATGTGAGTGACAAGGATAGGACATGGAGTCTTGGGTTGGATATGTAATGGAGTATTGGATTGGATTAATTGTTGAAGGAGAAGGATATGACATGGAGAATTTGACTGGATTGGTGTAAGGTTGATTGAAATAGGACATGGAGACTTGGAATAGATCGGTATGGTATGATGTGGGGACTCGACATGAGTTGGTAGATGGTTGATAAGGGATGTAGAATTGGACGTGATTAATAGGTGAAGGACTAACATATGACGTGGAGACATGGAATGGACTAGCGGATAGTTGACTTCCATTGTCAAGGTTAGGATAAGGGTAATAAGTAGACGTGTGTTGGGAATTAATGGCAGGACTTGTGTTAAGTGATTGTTGATAGTGAGGGTAGACAGATGGAGGACTTGGACTGATGGGTTGTTGGTACGAAGGGCATTGATTTTTGACTTGGATAAATTCTCTCCTAAAGTCAAAGGCTTCTTTGTATTGACCTCTACAGAGTAATTCGTATTCAACTTTACTAGCAAGCCTATCAACATTTTGTTGAAGGGAAGACAAGGTGGTGGATGCCATGATGTTGTGAGATGATAATGATGTTTGTCTAAGGGAAATGACTAATGCTAGGTGATAAAATTTTCAAGAAAGGATACCAAATGCCAAGGTGACAATGAAGACTACATATGAAAATGTTGACCAAGGAAAATGACCAATGCCAAGTCTATATGCCAAATGAGGACTATGATGGACAATATTTCAATTCTAGTTTCTGACAAAGATATTTGAAAAAGATATTTGACAAAAATGTTTGGATTCAGATTCTTGTCTTTGACAAAGTTTAACTTTTATTTAAGCAAATGCGTCGTTTCAAGTGGCAAATGCATGTTAGGAATCCACATGTAGCTCTAGAACTAACGAATGCAGTAAAATGTGACAAATGTAGTTTGGTGAGACTCAGATGCGTCCTTTTAAATTGCAAATGCAGTGTGACAAGTTAGATGCAAATTTTTAAATGGTACATGTGACACAACAGATCAAATGTGGCATTATAAATGGAAAATGTGACTTGACATGTTAGATGCATTGCATAGGAAAGTAGATGTGTTGTAGATAGACTGTTTAGACTAGTTTTGACCAAATTCTTGAAGTTTGACTTGGTTGTTTCTAGATGTTTGACCATTGTTTGGTTTGTTTCAGTATCTAGAAAACACTTGCAAGCACGATATTTTGACTATAAGCAAGCACATGAGACAAGTACAATCCTATGGTTACGCCAAGAAAATATTTACTAGATTCCACGTGGGTTTCCCCAACTGCATATCAGTAGCATGTGAATCTAGAAGCTTGGCTATACGGGCTCCCCCTTACAGTGCACTCTCTTGTCAGACCAACCAAGCTTCTAACCCCCATGAAACTCCCATGGTAGATTGATCACCTCTACTACAGACTATGAAGATGTGGATGCCTTCACACCGATCAGTGCTGCGCTAGAAAATAGAAGGTTTTTGGGTACTACACCAAGGTGTTTAATTCGGGACCCCCGTTCGAGTGGCCATGCATGAGGCAAGAGATTAATCACCAATTAGGTGGCACTCCAGCCTGAAGAGGTTAAGCTCAACAGGGTTTATGAGAGTACTACTCTATCCGTATGACACATCCGCATTCGTAATCTTAGGTTTTCCCTTAAGATTCACATTTATATACCAGTCGGGTGGCTTTAGCTCCATTGTCGGTTTGAGTTGTGTTGGGGTGATGAAATCCCTAGGTAGGCCCAATTTCTAGAGTTAGTAACCGTTTCTCTTACTCCCGGGATCACACAAATGTGCAAGGGGAGAGTATACTTCGATATACCAAATCATGAGGGTAATTACACAAATATTCTTTCGCACCAAACATAGTAGACACTTGTTAATTTTAATCCAATTGAAAGATTTTCTATAGTACCAGACAATCTGTTTCAAAAATTTAACTAGGGTCTTCAACATGCGTTCTGTAGAAAGATTCATTAGTAGTTTGATAATGATCTTTGACTATCGATTTGCAAAAATAGTTAGATGTGTCATTTTTTTCCACTTGATCCAATGTGTCCTTTGAAGTGTTTTTTTTTGCACATGCACAAAACCAACAACAAAGCCAAAACCCTAACAAGACAATTGATCACTACTATTAGAGGGTTAGCTAGTCAAGACAAATCTGATTTTTGGAAATTATTTTTGATAGTAAAATTAAAAATAAAGAGAATAGAACCTATCTAAAATCTTAAGATCTTTCCAAAAGTGTAAATAAATCAGAAAAAATTGCTGTTTTGCACCTAAAATTAATTTTTTATGAAAAATCATAAAAAAATTATAAAAAATACAAAACAGCTCCAACAATTCTGATTTTTGGACTGAAGTCGTCTTTTGTCATCCCAAGTCTGCAAAAAACATTTTTTGAGCAGATCTACAACTGTGGGTGAGATATAAGCAAATCTTTTTTAAACCCCAATTTTAAAAGATTTGTTGTTTGACTAACAATTGCACATCCAAATTTAAAAGATAAAGAATAGACCCCTATTAAAATTTAGAGAGCTTTCTAGAAATGTAAACATATCTGAAAAATTTGATAATTTTCTCTCAAAATTATTTTTTCATGAAAAACAAAAAACAAATTATAAAAAATTAAAAACAAATCCAAAAAATATGATTTTCAAAATGAAAGCTTGTGATATTTTCCCCAAGCTGCAATTTTTTTTTTGTGAGGAAATAAGTAGCCGTTTGAAAGTTATGGTTGAATCTTTGGAAACTAGGGCTTTATCCAAAATGATGTAAAACCTACAACAAAAAGAAACCAACTCCAAAAATTGCTCTTTATTTGTCTAAATATGTCGGGTTCACCAATGTAACTAAGGGTTAATTTTAGGTTAGATTAAAATGAATTAAAATCATAAACCCAAAGAAATAATGAAGTACAAAGGAACAATAAACAAAAACATATAAAATAGAATAATCTCACCCAATGTTTTCATTCTCCATGGCTGATCTCCATTACACCTTCTAACTTGTTGATTTGTGTTTCCCTCAGATCGAACGTGCGAGCAATCCTTGACAAAGGACCTACACAAGCTTTGAAGTATTTTCTTCTAAAATGCCTATGCCTATGACAATATTATTGAAATGCCTATGCCTAAAATGTGCCAAGACTAAGTAGAATAAGCTAATAAAATGCTGCAATGTATGTAAAATCTTTAAGTATGTCAATGCATCAATGTGTAATTGTGTCTAATGCAAAAATGAGAACAAAATAACATTTTATAGAAAATGCCATTTTGAATGGATAGACGAGATTGACCTTTGAAAGTGACCTAAAATCAGAGGACAAGATTAAATCTGATAATCCCTAATCAGGGTTAGGGAAAAATCCTTAAGCGAGCGGTTGAGATTTCATCTAAGAAGATCGAATCGGCGGTGGAGAATAAATGAGATAATTAATTAGAAAAATAAAGATTTTTGAAAATCAAGAAGATAAAGACTGCCTGATTTGTGAGATTTGAAAAATCGAGAAGATAAGAGTTGTACTGAAGATCAAATTTGGAAAATCAATAATCTACTCAATTACTTGTTTTTTGGAGGAAAGTTACCAATTTGAATTAAATTAATTCAAAATATGGATTTTGTGAAATAATAAATAATTGATTTTCAGATTATTTACCAAAATGGACTATCATTTAAGAATGTGATGACATTTTAAATAATTTCATTTATTTAAAATGAGAGGAATATTAATTTTGAAAATTAAATAATTAATGATAATTATTTAATTTAGAAGATAAGATTAATTAATTAAATTAATTAATCAATTCATTTAATTATGACAATTAGTGACATATTAAATAAATACATAAGATTCATTTATTTAATAATCTGAAAGAAATGACTCCGAAGATAAGGATTAAAATGCAACCATGAAATCTCTATTTTAATTAAGGGTAGACCAGACAATTAATGACGTGATGAATGTAAATAAATAAATATAATTGCTTCAATTTAATAACCGCGAAGAAGTCAAAAGGGACATGAATTCATTTTACCCACAGTTGAATGTGGACCAAGGACATAATTAAGTGTCATAATTATGCTAGGACAAAAGATGGTAAAAATATAGCTTGCAAGCCTAGGTCATTTTTAAGTGTCTACACATGCAATGGGGTGTTGACTTCATTGGTCTAGTAAGCCCACCGTCATCTACAGGATAGAAGTACGTTCTAATTGTTTTGAATTAATGCACTAGATGGAAAGAAGCCATTGCATGTAGGCAATGCACAACTGAGGTAGTTACAAATTTTCTTGAAAGTTTCATTTTAAATCATTTTGGTTGCTCGTATGATTTAGTGTGTGACAATGGCACTGCATTCTCCTCACTTAAGTTTGCTAGTTGGGCCTTTGATTATGGAGTTTCCCTCCAATTCTTGTCCAACTATTTCCCCCAAGGTAATGGCCTAGCAAAATCCACCAACAAGAACCTAATCACTATAATAAAAAAATTGCTTGACAGGAATCCCAAGGACTAGCACACCCAGCTCTGTTTTGGCCTTTGGGCAGATTGCACATACCACAAGGCTTCCCTTGGTGATTCCCCATTCCATCTTGTTTATGGCCTAGAGCCCATATTCACAATCCACTTGAAGATTCCCACCCTCTAGTTTATCAATGATTTTTACGAAGGAGGGGATCGTAGAGAAGCTCACTTGGCTGAGCTATTACATTTAGAAGAATTACATGACCATGCAATAGAAAGTTTCACCAAGCATCAGGGAATAGTCAAGAGATGGTTTGAATGTCGAGCCAAGATCAAGGCCTTTTGAATCACTGATCTAGTCCTATGCTGGGGAAAGGCCCATGAAAGAAAGGGGGACATAACAAATTCAACAAGCTTTGGCTTGGCCCCTTTCAGATCGCTGAAATCCCCAGAGATAATGCTTTCCACCTAAAGACCCAAACTAGTGAGGACATCCTATTGTCTATCAACGGGCAGCACCTATGGCATTACTTCCAAGCCTAAGCTCTTTTAGAGCTATTCCTTTAAATACCTATACATAGGGTAGAGTAGGCTACTCTTGGTTTTCTTTTGTTTCACTACTTTGTGTGGCTCTACTTCATTTTTTTGCACGTTTCTCAACTATTTTGTTTTGATGAGGGTGTTCTTCATTTCTACTATGGTGGTCATGTTTGTTTAATGAATAGTTCACTTTTCTACCCACTCTTAGTGTTCTTTGGCTAAATGTTCACTCTCAACCATTGGTCCTGGGTAGCTACCTCAGAATGATTTCCTCATTTGAACTCTACCTTAGAAATTGACCCTTGGTTGTTTCCTTTTACGTTCATCTCAGATCTAGCACAAAAGTCATATTAATGATTCCCAAAGGGTTGTGCAGTAGCCGTTATGAGGACTTAGCGAGTGGAAAATCTTAAATCCGTTCTAGTGACCATTGTGGCTCCCAAACCCATTGTAGGCTTTAGTGCTTACATGGTTGAGCAAAAGAATAAAGTTTGAAAATAAATATCAAAAGAAAGAAAATTCAGAAATCAAACAACCGTATGGGTGTGTGAATAACTCTACCAAGGCTATTGATGCCCAGCTGGTAGTAGAGCAATATCCATGGGGTCATAATGACAACTCTGCTAGGGCTATGGATGCCTGAATGGTAGCGGGGAAATGTCTAGGTTAGTTTTGGTGTTGGATGATTCATGTAGCTTGCTTAGTTTGATTGATCATTGTCTACCACAGTTTCTAAGGAAAGGAATGAATTCAGTGAACACACACTTCTGAGATGTTTTGTAGGTTGAATCAAGTAAGGACCCCATTCTCCTAGTTCACTTTCAGAGGTCAGCCCCTGGTCTATGAAACCATAGATTCTAGGTTTTAGATGAATGCTTATCCTCAGAACATTTGGGAGCATTCTCTAGCAGAGTCACCATTTTTTGTGCCCTCAGAACACACGCCCCATTCAGAATGGGGACCTTCTCTTTCCTTCACCTCATTGGGTCATTTTTTTTTGTCTCATTTTGCATGCCCCTTATTTGGTGTCCAAAATGGTTAGTGAGTCCTAGAGAGTTCATCTTGAGTCAACCATGTTTCCCCCCTCAAATTTTCTAAGTCCTAAGCCTTTGCGAGGTCCCTTGGCAATTTTATTTTTCCTTTTAGATTGGTGTCCTTGGGGCTATACAGGTCCGCTGACATGGGCTACCCCTTATGAATTTCCCTATCATTTTCAGCATCCCAAATGGCTGATGGGCCTTTTCCTTCCACAGCCCAGGACCCACCTCTCTGGTTGTCATTCTATCATTTCTGATGGCTAAGTCCCATTGACTATCTACCCCGTGGACTTCGCCCCTCCTGCAACTGCTTTTGAAACTTGATCGTTTACCAACTACCCAACCCACCATACCTGTATTAAATAGGGGTATTAAATGCACTTAAATCGATAAATAACTCAAAATGAGGGGTTATTTTCACCTATTGGAGTTAATCAGAGCCAATCAGAGATGTAGACACACCTAGGCCTACAAGCTCTATTTTTCCATCTTTTTCTTCCTAACATAATTAAGACACTTTAATTATGTCCTTGGTCCACTTCTTTCTATTAATTAAATAATTCATAATTGTTTAATTAATTCATGTCCTTTTTATTCTTCCTAATTAATAAATAGATAAATTTTATCTATTTATTTAATACATTGCTAATTGTCTAAAGTCTTCTTATAATTAAATAAATTTCTTAATTTATTTAATTATCTTCACCCATTTATGCCCTGATTATTAAATAAATAAATTTTATTTATTTATTTAATATGTCACTAATTCTCAAAGTCTTCTCATAATTAAATACATTCTTTAATTTATTTAATTATTGGTCACCCTTTCTAATTAAATAATTATCTTTAATTATTTGATTTTACATTTTCCTCTTTTAGTAAATAATTAAAATTAATTATTTATTATCATGTGGTCCCTACCTTTCTGAATTAATTTTTTTTTATATTCAAAATAGTCTTTTTCCTCAAAAATCAAATAATTTCCATTTATTATTTGATTTTCCAGCCACCTCTTTTTTTGTGCCAATCTTATCTCTTGTCACATGCATTGTCCACCCTTGATTTTATTTTCTAAAAATCATTCTTGTCCATTCATTTTAAATTTTCCCTAATGTTTCCCTAACCCTAATTGTGGGTTGTCAAATTGAATCTTGTCCATTGATTCTAGGGCATTTGTCAATCTTCAATCTTGGCCATTCACTCAAAATTTATTTTTCTATAAAATGGAAATTTTGGTCTCATTTTGTTACCTCATGCTATCTAAGTCTCTTGCACTCTTGTTTTAGGAAATCTCATGTCATCTTGAAATCTTGGCATTATTGTCATTCTTGTCATAAACACACTTGCATAATTTAGACATAGTTTTATGCTTACCAGTTGCATATTAGCATAGTATTTGCATATTGTCATTTCAAATCCTTCAACATTTGCTTAGCACTTGTTATTGTCATTAGTTTTCTCATCACAAATTTGAGGGCAACATCATATTTGTAGCAAGTTGAGAAGGTGTAATGGAGGTTAGCCATGGAGATTGAAGACATTTGGTGAGATCTTTCATTTTTTTTTCACGTTTCTCGTTTCCACTTCATTATTACTTTGGGTTTTTATGTTTATGCATTTGATTTGCTAACCCTAGGATAATTTCCCATAGTTACATTGGTGAACTTGATGCCAAAATCATGCATTTTTTGTTTTTTTGTATGATATTTTTCTATTTTGTAGCTACAGGTACAACCACGATGCATTTGATCTGCATAATGACACATTCAATTTGTCATGATACATTCGCTATCCAGAATGCCACATTCACTCTATCGTGATGCATACACTTTGCAAAGTTATGTATTTTTGAGGTCGTGGTACATTTGTCTTGCAAGTTTCCACATTTTTCTAGCATATTCCAGAAGCTAGAATTCCAATGCATTTGTTACTTAGAACGATGCAATCGCTCTACTGTGACACATCTGCCTGGTGAAATTTTGCTCTCAGGTTTTTCTAGATTTCACTTGATTTCTTTTTTGCATTCTATTTTTTTCTTTTGCAATCTATATTCTAGGGTCTTTGTGGTTACTAATGGTGTGTTAAAACATGTGGCTTTGAGTGTTTCGTGGGTCGAAGACATATTTTTTTGTAAACTGCTAACTTGTGGTTTTGTAGGTTCGATTGTCCAAGGCTTTTATTTTGAAACAATGTGCTTGTTGATTTCTAGATTAGAAAACACTTCAATTGGTGCACTAAAAAGAACTTTTCTTGTCCTTTGCTTGATTGTGTTTGGGGTGTTAGGTGATTATGCTCTCACCTTGTGCAAACTAGGTGATCATTAAACTAGACCTATCTATCTTTGTGTTTACCTTGATTCAATAATCAAAGTATCCTCTCCCCTTATGCACTTGTGCAATCCTGGGTGTAAGAGAAATGATTATTGAATGTAGAATTTGGGCCTTCCTTGGTAGGAAAAGGTACTCACCCCAAGGTGACTCAAAATGGAAATGGAGCTAAAGCCAAGCTACCGCCAACCGATATATAAATGTGAATCCTAAGAGAAAACCTAGGATTACAAGTGCGGATGTGTCATACTGACCAAGTATTTCTCCCTAAAACCCTATTGATCATAACCTCTCCAAGTTGGAATGCTTCCTAAATGAAGATTAATCTTGTGCCCCATGTATGGCCACTCGAATGGGGGTCCTGAACTAAACACTTTTGTGTAGTAGCCAAAATCCCTCTATTTGCTAGCACAACAACGGTCATTGTGAAGGAATTCACATCTTTGAAATTATTACTAGAGGTGATCAACCTACCATGGGATATTTATGGGGGTTTGAAGCTTGGTTGGCTTGAGAAGTAGTGCACTATAAAGGGGAGCCTATGCAACCAAGATTCTGGATTCACATGCTAAGAATATGCAGCTAGGGAAACCCACGTGGAATCTAGAGAATATTGTCTTGGCCTAACCTAAGATCGTGCTTGTTTCAAAAGACAAAATATTTTTCTTTCCAAGTGTTTTTAGATATTCAAACAAAAAAAACATCACTTTCAGATCTACAAACAAACATTCAACATCAAACACTTTATATTTTGGACCAAAATTGCAAACAAATTAGACTTTTTTCTTTTATACCACATCTTTTGTGATGCATTCCCTTTGTTGCACCGCATTTTCCTTTCAAAACACCACATCTACTTTGTTGCATTACATTCACTTTGTAGAACACCACATTTTCTTGTGTCAAGCTACATTTGCTTCCCAAAAAGTTGCATTTTCTTTTTATGGAGCCACATTTGCTAAATCTAAGTTGCATCTACCATATTGAGATGCATTCATAACCTGAAATGATGCATTCACTTGAAAAAAATAAAAACTTGTCTCACACCAGAAACTGAGTTCTAATATGTCCAAATTTCCATCAGACATCTTATTCCAGAAGACTCTGTCAAGAACCAGACCAAAAATTTCTCAAATTCTTTATCATTTGCATTCTTAGGTTGCATTATCACCCATAGGTTATCCTTGAAAAAATCTAGTATCATCCTTAGGGCATCATTATCTTCGCTTTCAGTCCTTGCATCCTCACTTCATTTTTAGATTTTGGACTAGGAAACCTTGCCTCACTTTGCAAAATCTTAACTTTCAAAAGTAGGTTATCATTGGACTTAGTCTTCTTTAGTCATTGTCGTTTTGTGAGACCTTTCCAACTTATAAGTCTAGTTAGGAAATATCACTTGTCATTTTGTCCTTGTCATTTGGTCCTTCAAACAAGTCCTTTGATTTCCCAAAATTGAGATATAGATCAAGCATAGGGTGGTTTGGAAACCTTCTTCCAAACCATTTTGACTTTTATACATTCAAATCATCTTAGTCATCATCTTGCATATTTTATCTTTAAAAATACCAAAAATTTGTCATCATAGTCCCCATTTGGCATCTTGACTTGGCATTGGTCACTTAGTCAACATTACCATCCTAGTCTTCATTATCCTTTGGCATTAGTCATCTCCTTTAGACAACATAGTCTTGCATTGTTATGCCTTTATAAAAAATCCACAAAAAAAAAACACATAGTCTTGCATTGTCATCCCTTTATCAAAAATCCAAAAAAACATAGTCTTGCATTGTCATCCCTTTATCAAAAATCAAAAAACACATAGTCTTGCATTGTCATCCCTTATTATCCAAAAATATCCAAAAACATAGTTTAGCATCATCCTTGCATTTGGTTGTCATTCTCATCATCTTCATTTGAGCAATTCCATTTTATGGTTGAGACTAGACTCCAAAGGAGGAGAAGACAAATGGAGAACCTTGGACAAGATTCCAATCCCAACATCAACAATAACACTTATGACCCAAATTGGACTTTTAACAAACCATTTAATAAAAAAAACACCCAACCTCTCATGAACATGGAATCCTCATCAAACAACCCCTTTGAACCATTCTTATGTAGGGATGAACATGAAAAAATATTTGAGGAACACCTAGAGGTAGCAGCACAAGATCTAGAGGTAGCCTCCTTTGTAGAAAAAATGGTCTTATATGATAGAGATAGATATTTGGCCATAATTTTAAGTCAAGGAGCTATATTGCCACGTGGGTTTGACATTAATACTTTGAGAACAACATCACCCGAACCTAGTGTCAATAACATGTCCAACTCAAGCCAATCCCAATACATGAAAAACAATGCTTCTATCAGTGCCACCTTGCAAACTATCACAAGTACCATTAATACCACAACCATTGACACAACCAATCAAAATAATCTCAACTCAATCAATGCCACATCTATTGGGGGTATTCCAAATATGTCACAATCAACGTCAACCATGACACAAGCCATGACACAATCAATGCTAACCATGTCCACAATATCATCACGATTAGTTGGAGCCACTTTTGGGTCCTCATCAATGGGGGAAAGCCCCTCAAATCCCTTATTTGGAGCTTCATCTAGTGCCATGAGTGCATCCTCATCAAGATCTTTCATTGGTCCATCATTCAATCCTGCTAGAGGAAGTAAACCACGTGTCTTTATCCAAGGATCACAACCAAACATTAACATGTCATCACAATTCAACACCAATACCTCCCAAGGACAAAACATAAACATCCCTCATAGGAAATTCCAAAAATTTGGATCGGGAAATCAGAAAACTCAACACATGACATCATTTGGGCATCAAAACATGCATGGTCAACATATTCCCCACATCTCAACTCAAATGGATGGTCAATCACTAGCCTATGCACTCTCATAGAAGAAGATATTGGTGAAACTTTTATCCCATTTTTCCAAAAGTGGAGAAGTCTTGAAAGTCATTGTCATATTGATATACCTGAAAGAGAAAAGGTTGACATATTTGTCCAAAAACTCGTAGGCCCACTAAAGTGTAGATTGCAAGTCCATTGTTGTACAACATTTGTAGACTTAGTTGAAAAAGGAGTCCAAGTTGAGAAAGCCCTTATTTCCAAAGGGGAATTAAAATATGGTCCTAAAAACGTAAACGCAAATCTACTTGCTAACAAAAATAAGTATTGGGTAAAAAAAACATGTCACCAATGATGGCATTGTTGATGCCAAAGCTGTAAAAATGATAAGACCAGTACTTGCTCTTAAGGGAACTCAATTGCAAAACAAGCCAACAACAACACTATCACCTCTTGTCAACAACCAAAGTGGTCAGAACAATCAAAATCAAGAACTACCTTGCCAGATAAGAAAATTCTAGAAAAGACGAACATACAATGCTTTGGGAGAGCCAATTGAGGATATCCTTAAGAAGCTTCTTCAGAATGGTCTCATCACACTTCAGGATCC
This sequence comes from Sequoia sempervirens, assembly GCA_007258455.2. Taxonomy (NCBI): domain Eukaryota; kingdom Viridiplantae; phylum Streptophyta; class Pinopsida; order Cupressales; family Cupressaceae; genus Sequoia; species Sequoia sempervirens. The sequence goes on along the minus strand of VDFB02155063.1, from coordinate 11,292 downwards.
TAAACCATATGACCCTGGGTAGTTTAAACCATCATGGTGGGATGATAATTCTTTTTAGCACTGGTACATTTTTCCCAATTTTTCAATGATGGCCCGTCAGAATTTTGATGACGAACAGCCGTCAAAATTCCGATGGGCCATCATCAAAAAATTGGTCAAAATGTACCAATGTATGATTACCATCAGGCTAAGGGACATAAAACATCATCTTGTCGGTAGCTAAGGAACATCATGCAAGACCTTATTGAAAATCATGTAATTGAAGTGGGTGGGCCACAATTTAAATCCAATTCAGACCAACTACAAGATCATGGTTCTAATAAAGCTTCCACATCAGGTCCCAAGACTAATAAAAATCAAGCCAATTATACTCGTGCTACTTTTGATTATTTTGGTGGACCTATTATTAACAATGTGTGAACTAATGAGGACTATGTCAATACCATAACTATTAAAAGAGCACCTGAATGCAATACTACTACCCGAAGTGGAAAAGTCACTATAGCTGGCCCTCCTCCATGACAACAAAGAATTACAATAGCTGGTCCATTCACAAAGCCATCACAATCTAGCCCATCTGCAAAGTATTCCGAACCCAAGAGTCAGTTTAACCTCATTGATTAGCTAGGAAAAACTCCTACACAAATATCCATACTTGAGTTACTTCACATTTCACCTGCACACAAGGCTATACTCAACAAGACCCTACAAGAGTCATCCATCCCACAAGACATTGATGTTAGTCAATTTGAGGCCATGGTGGGATATCTCACTAAACCCCATCACGTAACCTTTTTTGATCAAGATTATTTTTCACAAAAGACCAATCATAATGACACACTACACATTGAGGTTTCAATCCATAAGCATAAGGTCAGATGAGTCCTAGTATTTGACGGAGTAGGACTAAGTATATGTTCCTTGAAATTAGTTAAGGCTCTAGGATTTTTTGATGCTTGCATAGACCCTACAAAGAGCATAGTCATAAAAGCATATGATGACGAGGAACATTTGACTCGTGGTGTGATCACTCTTCCCATTAGAGTTGGACCAGTCATTGTAGACACAAATTTCCAAGTCCTGGATCTTGAATTACCATATAACATCTTACTCAGTTGACCCTGGATTCATGCCCTTAAAGTTGTTCCTTCCACTTATCATAAATACCTTAACTTTCCTTTTGATGGCACAAAAGTCACCATATATGGAGACCCCGACTCTTTCCAATATTGCACCAACTTCAGGGGTATTTCAAAATGTCAAGTGCCCATTAATCGAGAGGTTCCAAACTCCAAATTCATTGACCCTTCCACATTCACATCGTCATCCACATCCACTCCATCCACATCTTCCACCATGACATCATCTTCCTCACTTCCTAAGGCTAAGCCCATTGTCAAGATCCAGGACCTAGGCTATGGAGAATTTAAACTGCATATGTCATATAATATCATGACAATACCTAATTCTTCAAAGGTCTATGGTCAACCATGTTTTAGAATGGAGCCTAAAGAAATTTTTAAGGTGCCACCAAAAATAGTTTTCATAAAATGGGGAGATATGAACAATGAGGATATTGCTGACATTACAGGATGGCTTTACAAAGAAATGGAAGACCTACCCCATTACCAGTTAAGATATATGGAAAAGGATAGGACATGATGAAGGCTAAAGGTTACAATGGAACTAGTGGCCTTGGCAGGGACAAAACTGGACAAAGGGAACCTATAGCACCATCCAAATGACCAAAGTATCTTGGGTTAGGGTACAAACTACCTTGACATGATGATCAATGTACTAGTGTGCTTTCAAGTGAAAGTGTAAATGCTTTAGAAAGTGTCGAAACAATTGAGGAATCCCTCACCAAAACTGACTCCCATGAGTGGGAACATGGATCCCAACAATCCCTAAGTGTTGTTTCCTTGATGAATTGTTCCTTGAGTTAGAGAACTCACCTTTGAACAATTTTTTTGTAAAACATTTAAAATTGATACAACCAACAATCCAAAGAGCCCAAGTAAAAGAGAAAATAGGGATAAACTCTTTAGCTCAAGGAACAATGACAAAACCAAATCATCTTCCAGTCCTATCAGCCATATACCCCACCCATCCGCCCAACCACCTATAGTTGATGACCATCATCATGATTCATCTAAACTTGTAGACCATAATGATAGTCCTTTTGTCCCTTATTTTGATAATGAGCATGAGTCAAGTGAAGGAGAATATTGGATAGAATCCGATTGGGAATTGGATGATGAAAAATTCATTTTCAATGTCTCTAAATCCATCTGCATGCTTTCTGCATCCTCCCCACAATTCACCAACACTGACGATGGAATTTCTTAGTCTTCTCACAGTTTATTGATTGGGACCAACAAGGCTTGCCGGTCTTGGACACATTTCAGAATGATGAGCCAATTGCTGAATTTATGGGACTACATGAGGGCATACCCAATGGTGATCATAAGGTTGGATTTGCTATCGATCTAGATTGTGCTGCTTACTTTGGGGAGACTGCTTCGTCGTCTATTTTCAAAATGAAAAAAAAAAACAAAAAATGAAATGTCTTTAGGTGAAAACTGAATGGAAACTTTTGATGACAAAAAAAGAAAAATAAAGGATGTATCTACAGGTGAAAACCTCTCCCAGGCACCCAAAGATAGAGGACTGGACTTTCTTTCTGTGACTCAAGAGAAATCAACAATGCTTATAGAGGATACCACAAAAGTTAACATATCAACGACAAAAGATCCCAAAATGGTCCTCTTTGCGGCATCCCTCATGGAAGAAGAGAAACCCGAGTTTTGCAAATTCTTTGCAAAGTGAAAAGTCAACTTTGGATGGTCATACGCCGATATGCCTAGGTTGGATCTAGAACTAGTTTTGCACCATTTACCACTATTTCTAGATGCTAAACCCATAAAACAGAAGCTACACAAAATGAATCCTCAAATTGCTTTGTTAGTCAAGGCTAAACTCAAGAACCTACTAGATGCAAGATTCATACAGTCTATCAATTATGCCGAATGGATATCTAATCTTGTACTAGTTGTAGACACCTAAAAATGACTTAGGCCTGTAAGCTTCATTTTTACCACTTTCATCCTAGCATAATTATGACATTTAATTATGTCCTTGGTCCACATTCGACTATTGATTAAATAATTCATAATTATTTAATTAATTCATGTCCTTTTATTCTTCATGATTATTAAATAAATAAATTTTATTTATTTATTAAATACCGCCATTAATTGTCTAAGTCTTCCCTTAATTAAATAAATTTCTTGTTATTTAATCACCCTTCGTCATATATTTCTCTACACCCCGACATTAAATAAATAAGTTTTATTTATTTATTTAATATGTCACTAACCTATTATAATTATAATGAAATTGATTACTCATCACTAATTAATCTTATTCACAGCCTAAATAATTATATTTACCATTTAATTGTCAAAATTATTCCTCTCTCAACATTACTTGAAAATGTCATCACAAATCTTGATTGTCGGGCCCATTTTGCAAATAATCAGCAAGATGCCATTTCATTGTCTCCCTATAAATCCATACTTGAATTAATTTAATTCAAAATTGGTAATTCATCTTCTCTAACCAAGTAATCGTGCGTATTGATTTTCCAAATTTGATCTTCAGTTCACCCTATCTCTTTGATTTTTCAATCTCGCAAATCACACCTTTATCTCTTGATTTCGCACCTTTATTTTCTAATTAATCTATCTCATTTATTCTCCATCGTCGATCCATTTATCTGAGATATTATCTTGACCGTTCGATTAATGAAATTGCCCTAACCCTAATTAGGGATTCTCAGGTTTAATCTAGACCTCTCATTCTAGGTCTTTCTTAGAATTTAATCTCATTCGTCCACTCAAAATTGTTTTTTCTATAAAAGATAATTTGGCTCATAATATCAGGATCCTGTCATTTTTAATATAGGCATTATAGTCATTTTAGCATTGGTAGTCATTATTTTCATTTATCATATTGTCATAGACATAGGCATAATTTTATCAAATCCTTCAACATTTGCATAGGGCTTTGGCATTATTATAGGTTGCTCAATTCGAAATCTGAGGGCCTCATTGACTTGTTGCAAACTAGAAGGTGCTATGAAGGTGAAGCATGGAAGGAAAGGAAGGTATAATCGTTCTTTGTTTTGATTTTCCATTATTCTTGATAGCCTCTTTGGATTTTTGATGTTTATTATTTAATAAGCTAACCCCATCTAAATTTCCATAGATACATTTGGTGAACCCGACGTGAACACGACTCTGTTATGTTATTTGCTATTATTTCCATACGGTTTTGTGTTTTCTACTATTTTTGAAGGTAGTACCTGAGATGCAATCATTTTAAAACTCATGACACATTTGATGCCGCGGACGACGCGAAACAAAGCAGCGCTCCACCTCGCTGCTAATCGTAGTCCGTAAAAGTCGCGCAGCTTGGAAATACGTGGTCGCGATTTGATGAACCAAGCACGCATTTCTCTGGCTCATGATGATTCAATTCGTGCAAGTTTCTCTCATTTGCATTCAGATTTTTAAGGTTTTTATGTTCTTTATGTTTTCTTTTAGCATTCTGGTTTATTTTCTTCATTCTGCCCAGTAGGGGATATCATGTTACTAATCATCTTTCGCAGCGTGTGGCGGTTACGTTTTGTGGGTCCAAGACTGGTGGATAAAACTGCTAACTTGTGGTTTTGCAGCTACGCTTGTCAAAGACTCATTTTTCAAACAACGTGTTTGCAATTTCTAGTGTAGAAAACACTTCATTTCAGTTTTTTAAAATGGATGGTCTATTTTTAATTGATTGTGTTTGCAAATGGTAGGTGGAAAAGCTCACTGGTGAAAGCCATGATCTAAAACCGTAATCTATTTTCTTTATCCTCATATACCCCTAATTTGGTATATCGAAGTATCCTCTCCCTCGCTTTCGTGTGATCTTGGGTGTAAGAGAAACGGTTGGGGCAACTCTAGAAATCATACCGGGATTTCACGTCTCAATGCACTAAACCGCAAATGGCCAAAAGCCAAGCTACCCCCATCGGTATATAAATGTAAACCTTAAGTGTCCTTAAGTTTTCTTTAAAAGGGATAAAATATGGACTGAGTTGTACCCCTTAAACCGCGCTGAGCTTAACCTTTCAGCTGAGTGCCACCTTAATGGCAGGATTGGGCTAATCTCTTTGCCCCATGTGGGCCACCGGCTGGGTCCCTAACTAAAAACTTTGTGTAAGCAAAAAAATCCTTTCTATTTTGTTAGCTGCAAAGACCGTCGGTGTGAAGGCATCCACACTTTCACAGTTTGTAGTAGAGGTGATTAGCTCTCCATGGGAGTTTCATGGGGGTTGGAAGCTTGGTTGGCCTGAGAAGAGAGTGCACTGTAAGGAGGAGCCCATGTAGCCAAGCTTCTAGATTTACATGCTACTAATATGCAGCTGGGGAAACCCATGTGGAGTATAGCGAATATTGTCATGGCTCAACCCGATTTAGGCTATCTAATGTGTTTGGTTACTTTTAAAAACACTGTTCTTGTCAAGTGCTTTCTGGAATTATCACATCTACAGCTTCAAACAAAATGCTCAACACCAAACAGATCAAACTTGCAATCAAAATGACAAGAAAATTAATTTGAAACAAAATTGTGTCGCATCTGTTGAACCGCAATCAATTTTTGCACCGCAATTGCTCTGTTAAACCGCAGTTGACATTTAAAAAGCCACAACTGTATGCGTCATGACGCATCTGAACAACACCAAGCCACATATGAAAAATTGAGATGCAACTTACTGTCATTGAGTCGCATTTGACAAACTGAGTCACATTTGTCTGTTTTCGAGTCGCATTTACTGAACTTGAGCCACATTCACAAAACCCCGACGCAACTAACACCTCAAACGATGCATTTTCCTGTCACTATTTAAATCTTCATCCAAAGTCAAATTTGAAGTCTTTGTCTTGTCAATAATTTGTCAAATACTATTTCCAAGAAGTTTCTGTTAGGAACCAAACTTGGAATTGCTCAAAGTCTTGACCACTAGTTTTCATTCATTACCATAGGTTGCATCCTTCATTATTTTAGTTGCATACATTCGACATTAGGTTGTCCCTAGGTTCACATTTTTTTCTGCATCTTTAGGATTAGGTAAACCTCAGCACAATTTGCAACATCATTGTTTTCGAAACTAGGCTCTTTTGGACTAAGTTATCAAACCCCTTTTTCAGTCACTGTCCTCTTTTGTGAAATTTTTCCAACTCAAAAGTCTAGTTAGGAAAATTCACTAGTCGTATTGACCTTGTCACCTTGTCATTTTCAACAAAGTCCTCTAGTAACCAAAATCGAAAACAAAGTTTGATCTTAGAAGTGCTTAGATACCCTTGTCTTAAATTGCATTTTAAATCTTCACATTGCATATCCTATTCACAAAAATCCAAAACATTAGTCATCCTAGTCGTCATTTAGAATTTAGACCTTGCATAGTGTCATCACTACATTTGGTTGTCATTCCTTTTTATTTGAGAAATCTCATTTATGGTGGAAACCAGACTTCAAAAACAACAAAGACAAATGGCAAACTTTCGACAAGACCCCATTTCCACTGTCGATAATCCTACAGATGACTCAAACTGGATCTTTTATGATCCATTTTCCAATTCAAAAAATCAACCTCTAGTGACAACACAATCCTCATCAAACAGTGCATTTGAACTTTTTTTGCAAAAAGATGAACATGGTCAAATACTTGAGGAAAACTTAGAGGCAATAGCACAAAACCCAAAGGCCTCTCAATTTGTTGAAACAATGGTCCGTCATGACAGAGATAGATACTTGGCTATACTCTTGAGTGAAGGAGCCAAATTACCTCAAGGATTTGACATTAACATGATAAATGTGACACCTCCTAACCCTAATAACAACAACACACAAAACATGTTACACAGTGGTCAACCTTCAAACACTACGGGCAATACTTCCGTTGACACCACAATGACAGTGCATGCTACCTCCAACATCCCAAGCACCTCCAGCACCATAAATACCATGATGGTAAATGCCATGGGGGCATCATCAAGTCACAACAATCCCCCTTGACAGCTACATCTACTACCATGAGCACAACTTCAACATATACACTCGGTGGTATTTCACAAAATCCTTCAGGAGGAGGCACAAGATGTATCTTTATCCAAGGACAACAACAAAATGTTAACACGACAACATAGTCAAATGTCATTGCCTCCCAAGGTACAAACACAAACATTCCTCTTAGGAAAACTCAACAATTTACACAAGGCGGCCAAGTAACACAACCCATGGCATCATTAACACATCATAACATTCATGGTCATCACATCCCTCAGATAACGACACACATGGCTAGGGGACACATCCCAACCTACTCATCTAACATTCATACTCACCAACACGCACCCAATCATAACTTTCAATATCAATAACACGTCAATCCACACAACTCATACATATCACAACAATCCATATCGCCACAATACACCAATATTCACACACAACAAATAGGAACACATGGTGTACCAGGCAATCTAGTGTACGAAAACATAAATGACCCTGTTGTGGACACCCTCCAAACAAGATTGATGGGTTTAGAGAAAACTATTCAAAACCTATACATTTTAGGCCAGAAATCGGAAATATCATATGACCTAAATGTATACCCATTCAACATGAGCATATACATGCCTCCATTTCCTTTGGGATATGTGTCACCAAATTTCACAAAATACAGAGGCAAGACAAACCCCATTGAACATGTTCACGAATTTTCAACCAATTGTATGGACATCGCCTATGAACAAACATACTTGATGAGACTTTTTTCTAAAAGTCTGGCAGGTCAGGCCCTTGAATAGTTTTCCACTCAAAAGGATATCCAAACATGGGACAAGCTTAAACGAAAATTCATCAAAAACTACGCGTACAACATCGACATGGACACCTCCATCACTAGCTTGTGCAATCTCATGCAAGGGGATGCTGGAGAGACATTTATCCCATTTTTTCAGAAATGGAGAAGCCTTGCTAGTCGATGTCACATTGACATCCTCGAAAGGGAGAAAGTTGACATGTTTGTTCAAACACTTCTAGGACCTCTAAAATATGCATTGCAAATATAGTGTTGCACAAACTTCATAGATTTAGTCGAAAAAGGGGTCCAAATTGAGAAAGCCCTTATTGCAAAGGGAGAATTATGATATGGTTCCAAAAACACAAATTTCAATCCAACCACTAACAAGAACAAGTACTGGATAAAAAATAAACATGTCACAAATGATGGTGTTGTTGATGCCAAGACTGCAAACATTGTGGGTCCTGTACTGGCCCTAAAAGGGGTTCAACAACAAAACCAACCAACAACGACATCGACACCCCCTCCTAATGTCCCTTTCAACAATTAGAATAGTCAAAATAACTAAGGACAATACCGACAGATGAGACAATTTCCTAAAGGTCGCACATACACTCCTTTGGGTGAACCCATTGAAGAAGTCCTTAAGAAATGCATCCAAAATGGGGTCATTACACTCCAAGAACCAAAACCGTATGACCCAGGACAATTCAAACCAACATGGTGGAATGACAATGCATTTTACAAATACCATCGAGGAAAAGGACATACAACTTCCAACTATCGACAATTGAAAAACTTAATACAAGATCTTATCGAAAGTCGCGTCATTGAAGTGGGTGGATCTCAATTTGCCTCCAATTCAGATCACACTATCCATAAGAATCCACTACAGGATCATGGTTCTCATAAGGCTTGCACGTCAGGTCCATAGATGCACAATAATCAAGCCAATTTTGCTTGAGTCAAATACGACTATTCTAGTGGACCTATTATAAATAATGTCTGAACTGACAATGAATACATCAATACCATTACAGTCAGAAGAGCACCCCAATGTAACGCTACTACTCAGAGTGGCAAGGTTACTATAGCTGGTCTGCCTCCCGCTAGACAACCCAAAATAATCATACCTGGCCCATCTGCTAAAAAGCCAGAACCTGTCTCGACCACAAAGCAATGGAAACCCAAAAGTCAATTCAACCTCATCGACTAGCTAGGAAAGACTCCCGCACAAATCTCTATACTTGAGTTGCTTCGTATATCTCCTGCACACAAGGATATCCTAGATAAAACCTTGCTTGAGTCGTCAGTCCCGAAGGACATCGATGTCAATCAATTTGAAACCATGGTGGGATATCTCACTATGCCTCACCACGTCACTTTCTCTAAGCATGATTACTCATCACCTAAAACCAACCACAATGATGCATTGCACATAGAAACTTTTGTCCACAAGCACAAAGTTCGACGGGTTTTAGTAGATGGCGGAGCAGGATTGAATATATGCTCCCTCAAACTAGTTAAGGCTATCAGGTTCTCTGATGCGTGCATAGACCCAACGAAGAGTATAGTGATCAAAGCATACGATGATGAGGAACACTCTTCACGGGGGATTATCTCTCTCCCTATCAGAGTGGGACCAGTCATTGTGGACACAACCTACCAGGTCCTAGATTTGGAACTACCATATAACATCTTGTTAGGTCGCCCATGGATTCATGCCTTAAAAGCCGTTCTGTCCACATATCACCAATGCCTAAAATTTTCATTTGACAGCACAGAAATAACCATATATGGAGACCTTGACCCTTTCCAATATTGTACAAACTTAAGGGGTATCTCTGAAAATTGAGTACCTATTAACCAAGAAGCATCTGGTTCCTCGTCATCCAAATACGTCGACCCATCCACACTCACGCCATCTTCCACATCCGCTCCATCCACGTCTTCCACCATACCACCACCTTCCACTAGCCCTAAGACAAAATCCACTGTCAAAATCCAAGACCTTAGCTATGGAGAATTCAAACTGCATACAACATACAACATAACAACAATGCTCTTAGGCCCTGCGCTGACTTATGACGGGCCATGTTTCAGAATGGAACCTCAGGAAACTTTCAAAGTTCCATCGAAAATAGTTTTTATCAAGTGGGGAGACATGAGTAAGGAAGACCTTACTAACATTACAGGATGGATCTATAAGGATACTGTCACACTACCCCCATTAGCAGTTCAAAAGTATGGCAAGGGTTTTGACATCATGAAGGCTAAAGGCTATGATGGTACTAGTGGCCTAGGGAAAAATAAAAATGGCCAAAGGGATCCCATAGAAACTTTTCAAATTATGAAATATCTTGGATTAGGGTTTGGATCACCTGACAATGACGATTGTCGTACCTCTGGACTTTCAAATGAGTGAGTACATGCTTCGGATAGTGTCGAGACTACTAGGGAAACACTCACCGAAACTGATTCCCATGAGTGGGAATTTGGCTTAGAACGATCCCTAAGTGACTGTTGTCTTGATGATTTGTTTGTCGAACCAGGGGAACTAACCTTTGAACAATGGTTTTGGCAAACATTCAAAATTGAATAAGCACCAAATGGTCAACATCCCATTATCACTTCCCAGGATGTACAACACCCATCATCTGAACCCCCTCAGTCCAATCCATCTGAAGTATTAGATGACATTGACAATTAGGGCTCTAAAACCTTCAATTCTTTATTTTGACAATGAATATGACACTAGTGAAGGAGAATATGGGATAGAGTCCATGTCGAGTTGATGATGATAATCTCATCTACAACATCATCAATACATCCGTATGCTATCTTACATCCCTCACCCCAATTCACCAACATCGACGATGGCATTTCCTTAGTTTACCCTGAGCTAGTCGATTGGGACCAACAAGGACCACCAGCCCTGGATACATTTCAGAATGATGAGGCAATTGCTGAATTTATGGGATTACAAGAAGGCATACCTAGTGGGGACCACAAATCAGGATTTGCCATTGATTTAGACTACATGACATACTTCGGTGAGACTACTCTGTCCTCTAGTTGTAAAAGTAAAAATAAGAATAAAACAAAAAGTGAAACGTCTCTGGGTGAAAACCGAAAGGCACCTCTTGACAATAAAATAGTAAAAATAAAGGACATATCTACGAGTGAAAACCTCTCTGAGGCACCCAAAGATGGAGGACTGGACTTTCTCCCCGTGCAGCAGGAGAAATCAGCTATGCTTATCGAAGACACAATAGAGGATAACATATCAATTGCAGAAGATCCCAAGATGGTCCTCTTTGCTGCATCATTAACTGAAGATGAGAGACCAGAATTTCATAAATTCTTTGCAGAACGGA
>VDFB02155061.1:0-22357 GCA_007258455.2 Sequoia sempervirens | reverse complement strand
AAAATTTGAAAATTTTTGATTCAAAGTGAAAAATCCGAAAGCACAGAGGGTTAGATCGACTCACCGATGGTCCATACGCTGCTGGCCTCTGATATCGGCGCGATCTCTCGAATCTATGACGATGATACGAAATCTCCATCTCACAATGTCGCTTTCAGAGCTATAGTTTCACCACAGTCAAAAGTGCAAATGACTTGTCTCTTTCAACCTTTTTACCTTTTAAAGGTCAACCAAGGGTAAAATGTGACTTTATTTTTCAAAATGACCATTTATTTTTCTGTCGTGAGCTAAACCACTTCACCTCTCCTCTGTGATTTACCTCCTGAGGGGGCATCATCAGCAAGAATATCGAAAGAATATCAGGGGCAAAATCTTATTTTCTTTGAAGCAATGTGTTTTACACATCACTTCAAAGAGGGGAAAAATGTATATGTCTAAAAATGGTCATGATTAAGCTTGTTAATTAATTAAATATGATTTATTTAATTAATTCCTCTAATGTCATCTACATATAAATAAATTTAATTATTTATTTATATCGTTCATTTTTCTAAATTCTTCTATCTTAAATTAAATAAATAATTTTATTTAATTGCTAACATTTCTACCCTCCACTTAATTAAATTAAATAAATTTGTATAATTTATTTATATTTAATTATCATTTTATTCTAAACTTTAAATATTTTGAATATTTAAATAATGGAATATTCTCCATCCCACTTTCAAATTTTAAAATATTAAATATGTTATTTAATATTTTCCACCTCACTCTAATTTCATTTTTAAACATAATTAAATATGAATTATTTAATTATGTGGGTTTCCATTTCCATCTTCACTCCTAATTAAATAAATTTAATTTATTTAATTCATTATTAACTCACCTTCCCAAAATTCTAACTCATGCTAACTCGCCCTTCTAAATTTGTATCTTATCCTTCAAAATGGAATTTTCCCTTCGAACTCAATAAAAAGAAAGGAAACCTTCCATTCTTTTGTCCACTCTCGAAAATCTCTCGCCGTCCATTCAAAACAAGCTTAATCTGGACCGTCGATCGATTCAGCCAATCAAACTCGTTTGAAAACTCTATAAAAGCACGTGCAAATCCAAGCTTTGGTTAATCATCCACCTATATTCTGCATAATCACCCACGTTCATACGCCTGCACTTACATATGCATACTCACATTCATGCAATCAGCTTTATGCACTCATATCATTTTCAGCATCACATTCCCATTTTCATGTTAGCATAGATGTTGCATATTATGCATTTTAAATCTCGTTCTTCATGCTGTCATTTTGTTGAGCTCTATCTGCTGATCTGAGAGCCATTTCAAAGCAACAAAACGGTGAAGATAGAGGAGGATAAAACGATTTCGAAAGGATGTTGTTACGGTTTTGCACATTTTGTTTTCTTTCTTTCAGCTTTTCGATTTAATGTTTTATTAACATGTGTTGATTTTAATTTAAATTTGATCCATTTTTCACACACACACATATATATATATGTGTGTGTGTGTGTGTGTATGTTTATGTATTATATATATATATATATAGTAATTACCAACAATAATTTTTCTTGTTTGTCATAGTATGCAAGTTTTATAACAAATCTTTGTCTATTTAATCAATTAAAGTATATTATTGTATACTTAATATTTCTCTTTTGGAAACAATGTGTGCTTGGAAAATCTCCATGAGTGGTTGCAATGCTTAAATTTTGATGTTGATGTTATTCAAAATATTTTGTTGAACTATATTAGAAATGTCATTAACGCTTAAATGAGCATGTCATGAAATCTAAAAATATCTTTGTACATATAAACATACATCTATATATATATATATATATATATATATATAAACATACACACACATATATGTGTGTATATGTTTATGTATATTATATATATTTGTGTATATTTATGTATATTATATATATTTGTGTATGTTTATAGATATTTGTAGTAATATTTTTAGTTTCAATTCTGATTACTAAATGATATTTTTCTCAAAATCTATATCCTGTTAGCAATTTTAGGATTGTTTAATTGTTTATATATATCCATAGGCACTATATGTTAATATTAAAATGAGAAAAGAAATATAATGAAAATAGAAAATTAAAGAACAAGACAAAAGACATAGATTTTATAGTGATTCAACAATTGCCTACATCCACTTTCAACAATAGAAATCTCTTTATTAATTTTGAATTACAATACAATACATCAATATTCAAAGCAACAATAGTATTTATAAAATGGTCTTCACTCCAATAAATAGAAAAAATAGTCTATGAGAGAAACTTTCCAATAGAGGGAAAAAGGCATCCTTATCCAATCTGTTTGAGAATCTTGCCAATTTGGGCTTCACCAAACCCAACAATCTCCCACTTGAAGACCAAATTGTTGCTCAGAGATATCCCCCAATGTAGGAATTTACATCAACCACAACGAAGATTTGAGCTTCGCCAAATTCTATTCAAGAACGCTTCGGATGAGTCTCCTCCAAAGCACATCAAATTTAATAACCTCCATGGATTTTAAAATTTTCATTTCCTTCCCGATAGCCAAAATCAAATCTGGACTTTCACCATGGCCCCAATCCAAAATATTTTTTTGTACACCACCAGTACAAATCCTTCTCTACATACCAATCATTACTAGAAAATTTTTCAAATTCAACTTTATTAAATTGATAAACTGTTGCAATAAATTTTTCATCAAAGAAAACATCAAAATATGATTTTACTTCACCTTCTCCTATAGCCTTCATCTCACTTGAGATTAACACATCCCACTTTTTTTCAACTACTTCCATCCACAGCAATAAATCATCCCCTTCACTTTCTCTATGTCCTTCAACGGACACTCTTCTGTTGCAACTGCATTATACTCACATGCATCATCATAATAACATTTATCAAAATTGGATTTTACCTCCATTGCTACAAATTTTTCTCTATCTACAATCAATGCATTCCACTCTGCCTCTATACCATCCACCTAGGACTCGAATATCAAATTATCATAAACTATTTCTATTGCGGGCTTGAATAATGGATTATGATAAACCATTTTTGCCTAAGTTTGATTCTCAGCCTCTTCCTCAGGTTCATCATCACTTGCCTGGTGCCAGACTGTATCCTCCCCATCTCGAAAGGAAAAATCCATAGTCTCTTTAGCCAAATCCTCATTTTTCCAGCCATCCCACCAATGAACATGGTGGGTCATTTCAACTTCCACTTGCACGGCATTACTTTCTTCTTAATCTAAACTGCCAATAAATTCTTCAATAATAGAATTAGCTTCATCATTTATTTCATCAAAAAACATCTAATGAATAGCTCCCACTTCATCAAGTCTCAAATTAGTGGCATACGACCAAGACATGAGAGCTCGAGCCTAATCATCCCAGTTGGGACTCTCTTCCATAACAACTTGGTCATCTTCATTAACTTCATCATCTTCATCATTTGAAACTCCCACTTCATCTCATCTCTTCACAACATAAAAACACTCAACTTCAGGATCTAAAACCTAATAGTCTTCCATCTTTGCTCAATACTTTTCCATAGCTCAAGAAATTCTTCACCGATTTCTAGCACCAAGCTTCATACTCTGATACCAATTTTTAATATTAAAATGAGCAAAGAAACATAATGAAAATAGAAAATTAAAGAACAAGACAAAAGACACAAATTTTATAGTGGTTTGGCAATTGCCTACATCCACTTTCAACAACAAGGAAATCTCTTTTATTAATTCTAAATTACAATACAATACAACAATATTCAAGCAGTAGCAGTATTTATAAAATGGTCTTCACTCCAATAAATGGAAAAAACAGTCTATGAGAGAAACTTTCCAATAGAGGCAAAAGGCATACTTATCCAATTTGTTTGAGAATCTTGCCAATTTGGGCTTCACCAAACCCAACATTATGGTAGCAAGAAAGAGAAAAATCAAAAGAATGATCAAAAGGCTGAGGACCCATTTACCATAGGGAGTGAAATTACAAGTGGTTGACTCAGATGATGGAAACACTTCAACCAACCCACCTCAAGATAACATAGCTTGTGATCTAATTGTTGACAATATTACAAAAACAATGGATGTTGCTGACAAATCTCTACATCATAGATAGAAAACTAAATGCAATAATGGCGAGTGAACATAAGAAGATATGGATCATGCCATCAATGATGTTGAGGATTTTTTTTTTCTATAAGAGAAGCAACAAAAATATGGGGAATCCTTGCTAGCAGTTTAACATATTAGCTATTAGGATTGACAACAACAGAAAGAAAGGGATCACCAACAATCCTTTCTATGGAAGAAGAGCTAGAAATAGTTGACTAGTGCAAAGACTTGGCTTAGCTTGGTCATGGATTGGAGGTTATTAAGTTGAAATCACATGTGGCGCATATTTGTCAAATGAGGCCAAATCCATTCAAAAATGGTTTACCAGGCAGATCATGGTGGAGGGGTTTCCGCAAACGTCATCTAGGATTGACCATAAGGACTACAAAGGGTCTAGATAGGGATAGAGCTATTATGTTACGACCAAGCATTGTGGCAGATTTCTATGATAACTTAGAAAAGTTATATAATTCTAATCAATATGGACAACCAGGATATGGAATTGTGATGAAACAGGCGTACAAGTAGGAAAAAATTGTGGGATGCGAGTGATTGCAAAGTTGGGCAGCAGAAGTGTGCCACATATTTTATCTAAAAGTAGAGAATGGATAACAATATTATGTTGTATTAATGCAACAGGTCATAGAATTCTAGGATTCTATCTTTTTAAGGAAAAAAGATAATTGAGAAATTACATCGCGAATTGTGAACCAGGAGCCTACATAGTAGCACAACCACATGCTTGGATGACCAAATAGTTATTCTTGAATTGGCTACATCATTTTGCTAGATCAGTTCCAGGTGGGGCTTCACCCACAAACATACATCTCCTTATTTTTGATGGGCACATAAACCATGTTGCTTTAAATACAATCAAAAAGGCTAAATCTCTAAGTATTGATCTTCTTACACTGCTTGCCCATACCAGTCATAAATTGTGGCCTTTGGATGTAAGTGTTTTTTCTCCATTCAAGACATATTTCAAGTTTGAGAGGTCCAAGTGGATGGAAAAACATCCACACTTAGAAATAAGGATAATTGAATTGGAAAAACTTGCAAGAAAATCTTTCAAACATGCTCTTGTGCCTGATGACATCATTTTAGGTTTTCAAAGGACTGGAATTTGGCCACTAAATAGAGATGCACTCTGTAATGATATGAGACCAAGTAAGGCATTCACTATATAAGATGATAATGAGCTTGCAGGAATTGTAAGCATTTTAAGATTGGTTGGTTATGAAGAGATTGTTGTAGAACAATGCTTGGAACAAATGGAAACAAAACAATCAACAACAACAATAGACCCAAAAGAAGGCATAATTTCACCAACTCATGTAAGCCAAATGGAAATAGAAAAATCAGCAACAACAATAGACCCAGAAGAAGGCATAATTTGACCAACTCATGTCAGCCAAACACAATATGAAAATGACTTGGATAATGACACGAGCTTACCAACACATATTGACCCACCAGATTGGGTTCAAGAAAGAGCAAAAGAGTTAGGAGTACAAATTAATTTCCAAGGCAAAGAAACCTCATTTCCTATGCCTTCCCCACCTCCATTGCCAAGGTCTGAAGTGATTCATTATTATGCAGATACATTAGAGTGGGATACTACAAATCTGGAACCTAATGGAGTTGAAGACAATCAAGGTGGATACAATGAAGGTTCACAAATGAAACCTGAAGCTTTTGCAAAAAATGAAGAGGTGCTATGTAGTCAAGGCTCCTTAAATTTTTTTTTGAAGCTACCTATTGAAAGGGTTAGAAAGAGGTCCACTGCCTCTAATGATAATACACTCAGATTGGGCAGACAATCTCAATCTAATTACATAATGTTGTAGGAGCTGCAAGAAGCAAGGAAAGTTGAACTTGAACAACAGAAAGCAAGGAAGAAACAACAGATGGAGGAAAAGAAACTTCATCAAATTGAACAAAGAAAAAGGAATGAAGAGAAGAAAATTGAAAGAGAACTAATGAAACAAAGGAGAGAGGAAGAAAGGCTATATAAGCAAAGTGAGAGGGAGTTGAAAAAGAAACAAAGGTAGCTAGGTAAGAATAGGAATTCAACACATCCTTCAACCAATTTAGGGGGGGAGAGGAGTACTCCATCAACCCCTCTCCCTTAACATCATCAAACTCTAAGAGATATGTACCAAATTTTAACCCTTGCATATGTTGCTCTTACTAACTTCCAAGTTAGTTTAGATAAGAATCCAACACTAGATGCAAGTAGAGTAGGGCAACAAAGTACTCTAACAACCCCCTACCTAAACATCATCAGACTTTGAGAGATATGTACAACATTTTAACCCCTACCTATGTTGCCCTTAACAAATTACAAACATTTACTAGCCATATTCCCCCCTCATTCCCCTATGAAACAATTTCAATTTTCTGGCCTTTTAGAAGAGCATATGTTTGGTCGTCTTGCTCCTATTACACCTCATGTTGACTTAGCTAATCCAAAAAAAACTACAATAAATAGTCATATGAGGGAGCCAAAACCATTCCCTAGCTTTATGGTGAATTAGTCAATTCTGCAAAGCCTATTTTGCATAATTTATGTTCAATTTGGCAAAACATTTTTTTGCAGACCATGCCTACTTTGCAATATCCACAAACTGGTCATTTTGGAATGTTATTTTCTAGATGATGTAACCATTTTTGCAAAACATGCCTATTACTTTGCAATATCTACAAGGTGGTCAATTTGGATTCTAGATGATGCAACCTTTTTTTCCAAACCAAGACTACTTCACAATATGTAGTAGGCTGGTAATTTTGTAATGTTTTAAAATTCCATATATTGTAACCTTTTTTGCAGACCATAACTACTTTGCAATGACTACAAGGTTCATCATTTTGTATTGTTTCAATTTTATAGGCAATGTAAAATTTTCTACAGACCATGCAATGTCTACAGGCATGTCATCTTGTAAAGTTTCAATTTTCTAAAAAATATAATTTTCTTTTGCAAAGCACATTCACCTACTTTGTAATGTTTAAATTTTGCAAAGGAATGCAAAATGCCAATAATTGTTTGTTTATTTTCTTATCATATGGAAGTTTGCAATAGTCCAATTAGCACTAAAAAATCTTAATTAAACTTAAAATGTGTGAGTAAGATTGACATATGAAATTCTATTTTAACTGCTTGAGATCCTGGAAAACATTATAATTGAGATGCGATTTCTCAATTCCATACAAGAATGCCACTTCTTGTATTGGTATATCTCAAGCAAGATGAACTAATCGGCTTACCTCTAAAATTCACTTATGATTTCTAGTAGTAGCCATCAAAAGTTGTCTTATCTGTCTTTATTTTAGTATTCATAAATCAACAAAGTATAAATAGATTACTGCACCGAGTCTTACAAGAATGAGCATTGAATTTAAAGTTGGAAAATGATAGTATAGTGGATCATGAACGATCACTATTTGCTTGATTTGTGCACAACATATTGTATGATGGACGATAAATTACTAGTAATGTATCTAAAAAATACCCAAGAAATTGACCCTACATCATCTCAATTAGATCTACAAGCATGCTCCAAACAACTCATGGATGAGAATGCTGAAGAATGTGAAAGTAGTTTGGAGCGAAAAAAAATTGATATAGAGAATGACAGGGAATCTGGAAGGTTACTAGAAGTTAAGAGTAGTTTCATACATAAACCATAACTGAGAAAACTAAATGTCAATGACCATTGACATAACGGTTCCCCAACTAGATATGAATACATCCAATTCTTTCGTTAAATATGAGAAAACTAATACCATTTTTAGAACAAATCTAAAGTTGGATTCAAAATCAAGCTTCAAACGAACTCCCTACATCAATCAGTATACTAGAGGCGATAATGTTGCATCAGGAGCTATTAATTTGGCATCAATGAATGGAGCTTCTAGAAGGATACTCTCAAAATCAATGGAAGAACATGTTATAACTGCTTGAGATCCTGGAAAACCCGTGCTGGGAGTTGATTGGGTTGATAAAGTTGTATGTGGCCATCAAAGTCTCTATTATAAAGATTGAATTTCTATCATGGGATAATTTGGAAGAAGTCTCTATTATAAAGACTGAATTTCTATCATGGGAGCAAAGAGATAGTTTTGCTACTCAACAAAGGTGTTTGGAGAAAAGGAGATACATCCTCATGGCACGTCTTATGTCAACCCATCTCAAATGCCTATGGATTGCTCACACACATATATGTGGTGTGAGCCAGGGCATGAGATTGTCCTATAGCCATGGAGTTGTGGCGATGCAGGAGGAGGAAATGAAGAAGCCTAATGTAGGAGGAGGAGGGGAGAATATTAATAAGGGGTTTTGGATGAGAGATTTGGCCTCTATAAACTAGCTTCCTCAAGATCATTTCCATATCATAGATGTTGTAGAGCTTAGAGAGAAACTCCTCTCTAGACAATCTGCTCGACAACCCTTGGTTTTGCAATTATGTTTCGAAGAATCACTTAATTTTCTACCTAGTTTTTTTTTTTTAGCAAAACACAATATCACAGGATGATGATAAATTCAAGAAAAACTGAATCATACAAAATAAAAGATAAAATGCCTATGTAGAATTATATAATTCAGATGGATAGTTGAAATTTTTATAGATTTTGAATCCTAACTAGATCCAAGCCAAAAAAATTGTACAGTACACAAAAAATCAGAAATTTCCATTAAGTTAAAAATTAAAGTCGTTACACAGAAATATCATATAGAAATTTAAGCAAAAAAAAAGAAATGGTTCATAGCCTTAGTAAGGTCATAAAAGACATTACCAACTCCATAGATCCAAACTTTGATTGGCTGTCATCCATTGAAGACCCCTCCAAAAGATGAGTCTTGCCTTGCGCAACCCAAAATGCAGTGAGAAAACAAAAATAAAGCTAAATAATGCAATTAAAAAACACATAATCCTTACTTTTTGGACACGTCCCTTCCATGGTTGCAGTTGTATATGTTGCTAGGTGACACAAAGTGTTGTGGAGGCAACACATAGGAGCAATGGAGGTCGAAGCAATGTGGCAGTGGCAACAATGAAACACCGATTATGTTCAAGTATTAGGATGCAACAATTAGGGTTAGGTTTATTTTATTTATTCATTCGTAGTTTACTATTAATTTGTAAATGCAAAATATATAAATTAACATATAATTTATTACAGTTTTAAGACAATTAATAAATAAAAGTTGTTTATTTGTATTTAGTTATTAATATTAGGATGTGTAATTTATAATTACTTTTTATTCATATTAGAGTGTATAGGTAATTTATTTTCATGATAAATTGTTCAACTATTGTGATGCATTCGAAGATCGGGGTGGTATTTCACTACGATGGGTGAGGGATTGAAAGTGGCATTTCTGCGGATGCTGTGCGATTACATGGCAAGAATCTCATTGCTTTAACTTCGAGCACAGATTATAAGTAGTCAACTAGTTGAAAGTTGTGTAAATTTTTTGGGTTAAGCCGACCTTTACAAAATCAAGTGAGACAACATGGCGGCCTAATCTACTCGGCTAAAATAGATATCGATATTGCTATCGATTCAGCGAAATGTAGTTTTAGTCGAACTCAGTGGCCCATGTTTCATGATGATGGTTCTGAGAACCCATCTCTATCATAATGAATGGTCCACTTAGCACTCAAATTACATCACGGTGAGTAACTACAAAGGTAAACCTTTCGGTTGTCAGGAGATCCTCATCCGATGTGCTCAAGCTCAAAGCATGCTGTGAATTTTCGAGATAAGCCCGCCCAGCTTGCAACACGTTTACAGAACCTTCGAGCCGGTGTTGACGCCTTATAAACCATTCACTAGAATATGGCTCAACCAATTTGATAAGTAGGATGTTTAAAAATGTCGATTCATCCAATAGTTGCATGAACCGACCATTTGGAACCCCTTTAAACAAATTATTTGTGCGCCATGAACCATTCATGCCCGGAGACCCTCGACCTCCCTCTTATCAAAGGCGATACCCTTCTCTTTTCATGTCATGAATTCATCCAATAGTGCATCGTGAATGCCGGATGAAAGGATACTAATTTTTTTAGCGCATCTGTGTTTTGCGAATCCGAGGGTTTGTTGTTGGCTTCGATTTGTATAAGACGAGCTCTGGAGAATGATTAGGCGGTGGGTGTGAGCAGAAGGCCCGATGAAAGCAATTATTTAACGATCTGCTGCCTTGTTTTGTATGTCTGTGAAGGGGATAGCCGAAGCAGCATACAAAAGCTATGGATAAGAACATGACCAAAGATAATCTACTGGCTGCTGGGTGATGAAAGGGTTTCTTTTTTGGGCGCTTCTGTGATTTGTAAATACCGAGTCACAGGAGGAGTCGGAGGTCGGAGAGGAAGAGAAGGGATTGGTCGCAACCGCCTAGACCCTCTAGGGTCAACAGAGTTGATCCTCTTCTATTGCCAAGGCAAGCTATCTACACGGATACCCATTTTTTATATATCTCAAGATAGCGGGTACCCATTTTAATATTATATCACCTAATGGATACCCAATTTGTATATGCGCGCGGGTTTGAGCTACCCATTTTCTCTTTCTTTACAAATCATGGATACATATTTTGTGTATCTGATTGAAGTATTGGATACCCATTTTTCATACATCCTCAAATAGCTGATGCCCATTTTGTCTCGATCTCTGACTAGTGAAAACCCATTTTGTGCATGTCTTCCAATTGTTCTTTGAGAAATAGTTGCATGTCATATAGCTTTGATTGTTATCTTTAGTAGGAAAAAAAAAGTGGAAAAAACAGAAGCATCCATGGCGTGATCTAGATCGAGATTTTCAGGGAGCTTGAACTATATTGGTGTTATTCGTGGGATTAGGACTTGTGGCCTCTTGTTGGTTGGTTGGTTGAATCAACGCATCTGGTCATGTGCTTCATATCCTTTTGGAGAAACCTGAATGGAAGCGGCAAGGAATTGATGAATGAATAAAAGTTTATGTACAAGAATATAGGAACGGGGGACTTGATCTCTATTGGGAATGGATAAACGACAAGTTCATGAATTCCCTTACATGTAATCAATACTCCAATCAATATACAACTGCGTTTACTGTACAGCCTTCATCCCTGAATAAGTTGAGTTTATGAACTAAGGATTTAAGTGAAACATTGTAGTTCAACTCAATCTGCGTGGCAAGATCGTTTATTTGCAAGGACACTCACACCCACTGAAGCCTATCTAAATTTGAATTCCTCAAATCGGCTACTCTGCACATACTTAATAATAGTGCTGCCAGGGAAAAGCTTCGTACACGGGGATCGAGTTTTGCTAGTGAAAGAAATGTGAAGAATCCCTCTTCAACACGTTCTTGTGAGACTTTTGCTCTGTGCCTTGTGTGCTGAGTATTGGATTGGTGCTTGGGATTTGCGAGGCACGTGAGGATCTTTCAGGACTTGGGAGCATGGATTCATCAGATGATGATTTTCTGTTACTAGCTCAGGAAGGAGGTATTATTAACATATTTTTTTGGATGCATAATTAAGTATTCTATTATGGGACTCTCCTTTTCTAGTAATAGTATTATATATGTTTTTTTTCTGCCCTTGTTTTTAAAACTCAATCATTTCTAGTACTTGATTTATCATTATTTCAACCACTATGATGCTATTTGTTTGTTCCATTACATTCCTTCACCTGGCCATCTTGTTCGGTAGTGGTAATTTTTTTATCTTTTTTCGGTAGATTTGTGTCCATGGAAATGTGTAGCAGTTTCTGTATATTCCAACTGGTTAAGACAGTTAAGCTGTCTTATCATGCTTTCCAGTGGGTTTCTTTTTGCTTTTTTAACGATCTCAATCTTTCTGTCCTAGTATTTTAACTATTTTGGTTCTGTAGGATCACTGTGTTATCTATGAGTTGTAAATGCAGTTATTTAGTCTTGCCAGGGATGTCATTTAACCACATGATCTGTTTGAGAATGCCTTGGCAGCTCTCGGCATGGCTGCAGGACCAGAAGTTGGTGCCAAATTGTACATTGGAAATTTGGATTTTGGAGTAATGTAGATAATTGCTTTAATCAGAGACTTTGATTTACAATAATGATCGAGCACAGAATATCTTCTCGAAGAAACCGTGTACAAAGGTCTGGAGACAAGTGCTTTATTTGCATCTGTAGACACAACATTCAATCAGAGTTTCATGGAATGCATCCCAACCCATCCTCGACCCCCAAAAAAATAAATAAAAATTCTCTCTGGAGACAGGGACGTCCCTGGGACTCGTAGACTCTGGAAGAAGTCCTCCCCACCCCAAGCAGTGGGGAGGAGACATCCCTGTGACCTTTACCTCATAGAGGGGGTGCCTTTCTCCCTGATGGGAACATCGAGGGGACACTGGGATGCTCCCAAGACCTTAATGAAACTTGCCCGTGTCCCTTGAAAGTTTTGGAAACCTGTGTCCGATCCCACTCCTGAACAATAAAAGAAAGTGTTTTTAGGAAAAGTGGGTCACTAGTCCTTTTCTTTAAAATTCCAGACCCACATTACTCCAAAAACCTACAAAACGTCATCCTGTGCTCAATCCAAATCACTTTTAAGTTTTCATTGCATTTGAGAAAGAGTGAACTGCGAGTGAAAGGAAAGTCTGCAAGAGTGAGAGCAAAAGTGAGAACAAGTCTTCTCTTCATCAACTGTTCTCTTTATCAATCAACTGCTAAATGCATTCATCATGCCTTCGAGGTAAGCCTTGGGCCTGTTGTTGTTTTAATCAGAAATGCAAATTAACAGAAAATTCAACACAGTGAACAAAGAACATAGAATTTATCCTGGGAAAACCCTCCTTCTTGAGGGAGAAAAACTTGCTAAAACATCTCTCTTATATATTAAATTTAAAGGAGCAAAAATCTGCTTACAATCTTGGCCACACAAGGCCAATATAATACAATACAGAATTGCACCTCACTTAGATGCAAAGACATAATTATATGATCTCTCCTTAGTGTCAATCTACTTTGTGCAATAATATGATCTGCTGTAGATGCACAAACTCCTTGATAAGTGCGAATTCCTTTTTAGAATAAAATCGATGATCAAATGAATGAGCATCTCCTTCCATATATACAAAGTTAGGTGCCTCTTCACAAACAGGCGACTCTTCACACAAGGTCAGCCTCATTCAGAACAAAAGGCTGACTTTCATCTTGGGTTTAGCCTTTAAAATATATTTATATATCATTTTATTACTGATTAGGAAAGGATATCTCCATGGCTAAAACATCAACTCCTCTTCAAGCGCGGGATGTATCCTTGAATATCCATGTCATGGGTCTCTCAACACCCAGCATCCATAGCTACACCATTGGAGAGAAAAAGTTCATCACGGAGTCTCTCAGTGATATCGTCATGGAGTCACTCAACTGGCTGGGCCCTCACTCCCATGTGGGAAAAACTTATGCAGTATCCGTCACGGAGTCTCTGTGATGTCGTCATGGTGTCTCAGCATCCACCATGGCTTTCTCCCATGGCGGAAAAACCTGGTCTGAGAGGGTTCATCCAGGTCTCTCAGCCGCCAGTGTAAGTCATGGTCTTTCAATATGGCCGTCGACCACTTTTCACCTATGTGTGGAAAGACCCATCTCCATCTCGAGGTGATGAGGTGTTTCACACCTCACGGCTATCATCTTAGAAAATATACCTTTGCAGGAACTTTACCTCATGCTTCACACATCAGAAGCCTATGCTAACAAGGCTTTCACCTCGTAGCTGCCGTCATAGAAATATACTGACTAATAAATCTTTATGATGATGGGCTCCTTTTGAAGCCCCAAGTGCATCAACCTCGACCTCCTCATCCAAGGGTTGCCTCGATAGATTAGTGAGGACTCTTTAAAGTCTTGTTCCTCCTCTTCGAAGAAACGTCTCCTCCTCATGTTTGTTCATTTCTTCAGCCCGTGTGTCTTCCTCACAAGATGCAGCAAGCTCTTTCTCCCTTGAATTCCTTATGCAATCTCTCATCCTCCTTTTGCTCCTTGATCCATACAGAGCATTTTAGAGAGATTAATAATAGTTCAAAACTATCCCGAAGAGAAATATCAATGCTAGAAACATACATGATTCACTATTCCCAATGTTATTGCATGAATTATTATTAACTATAAAATTCATGATCATTATTCAAACATAAAATACTTATCTCTTTATGTTGGTCAATAGATGTAGTCGGGTGCTTGTCTTGCAGTCTCTTCTCAGCTATTAAATGTAAATGATAGAGTTCCCTGAAATCTCTGAAGCCTCAAATGTATACACCATAGGTAAATTTCCAAACTTTACACCAATGCGCAGAAGCTCATATGACTTGAAGAATGAACACTATTTTTCAGACCTAAGCATTCCATTAAACTCATATCCCATACGACACAAGAATGAGAGGAGATAACATAGAACCTACACACTGTCTTCAGCAAGAACCAAAACATAACTCCATTACAACCCGCACAGATCTTCAAAACAATGTCAAGAAACCAAAGTACCATCGCATCCACTCACACCAACTTGACTGTGATTTTCGCCTTCTAACGAGACCCACGGTCATATACTTCAAATTTGATATTCTCTCATTGGGTGTTCCACGAGGATAAAATACAGGAAAAACCACCCAGACTTTCAAGACGGGGAGGCATACAGGAATATCCCTCCACCGTCCCCGTCCTTGCCATCCCCAAGGTCCCCTTTCTCCGCCCGTCCCAGGTTCTTGGAAACTCACAGTCCCATGCCCAGTCCTCTTAAGGAGACTTGAGGGCTCAGGCACAGGACTTCAAGTCCCTCACTGCAAAACTCTAGAAACTTCAAGGACTCAAAAGAAGAACTTTCTGGGAACTTCAGAACGTGAGGCCATTGGCTTGGAGACCATTTACTATTTTGTACTTTGTTTTTGAAGTTTTGAAGTTTGAACATTGATGATATAGGGATAGTTGATTGTAATTATGATTCATGAATCATGATTATGAAACTCAAATTATGAAACATCTAGTTCTTGTTGCATTTTCCAATGTCTATATTTTCATTTTGATTTTCAATGTTCAGTGGTTCACTAGTTCAATGAAATGATATATCATTGCAATGTGTTATTGTGTTTAAACTTTAAACTTTTAAGTTTTAAGTTTTGTTTTTATGTGTTAACTTTACTTATTCCTTAAGCTTCTACAATTATGTAATTATATTGTTATACATCTTTTTATAACTAATTTTTCAAGTACTATATGTATTTTGGCCTTAACACGTAGTCCCCTACATCCCCCGTCCCACAAAATTCACTGGGCCCCCCGTCTCCCCTCCCAGAAACGCGTCCCCCGCCGTCCTCCCGTCCCCGTCCCCGAGACTCCATGGAACACTGTCACACAGTGATATCTAAACCCGACTTGCTGCCTTAAGACACAATTCCTCCTAATAACTTTATATTGTTTGTTCCTCCAATATTATAACAATAATCTATCACAGCTGAAGCTTCAAATATCGAACTCCTTGAAAGCACCTGAAGCTTAAAAATAAAATCAAATTCCTCCACACTTGGAAGTGATCTTAAATCTGCAATTGCTTCTGATCGAATTTCCCTTGAACTTGCTTTCATACCATGTTGTTGTTTTAATCAGAACTGCAAATTAACAGAAAAATCAACACAGTGAACAAAGAACACAAAATTTATCCTGGGAAAACGCTCCTTGAGGGTGAAAAACTCAGCCAAAATATCTTTCTTATATATTGAATTTAAAGGAGCATAAATCTGCTTACAATCTTGGCCACACACAAGGCCAATATAATACAATAAAGAATTGCACCTCACTTAGATGCAAATACACAATTATATGATCTCTCCTTAATGTCGATCTGCTCTATGCAATAATATGATCTGCTGTAGATGCACGAACTCCTTGATAAGTGCGAATGTCTCTTTAGAATAAAATCGATGATCAAATGAATGAGCATATCCTTCCATATATACAAAGTAAGGTGTCTCTTCACAGGCAAGGCGACTCTTCACAAGGGTCAGCCTCATTCAAGAACCAAGGCGAGTTTTCATCTTGGGCTGGCCTTTAAAATAATATTTATATATCATTTATTATTTCGATTTTGAGAGAAGGATATCTCCCACAGCTAAAACATCAACAGGGCCTTCTTTGATAACCACACTAGTCATTTATTTATTGTCTCAGGTTTCTAGTTTTTTTGTTGCTAAGAGGAATTGGTCTACTTATAGCTTCATGTACTTTATTAAGAGAAATATCAAATAAGCTTTTCTTTAGGGGTGCAAAGAAGTTTGTAGTTGTCTATAGCACCTTGTGTTTCATTGATGACAACATGCTTATGTAGAAGGAGAGTTTGGTAGCCTGATGGAATGTAGAGCTAGAGGAGCCAATGTAGATTGATGATGATGCGATATGGATAGGGCTGGTTGGTACTGGTTTGGAGCTTGACCTAGGGTAATGAGGAGTTTGACATGGACTTTGGGGATGATTAGAGGCATTAGGCCATAGGCCAATCGTATTTTGACTTTTTGAATATCAGCCTTGCCATTTTCATTGATCAATGCAATGTGTTTAGTTACTAGTATTTCAGAATGTCAATTTTTATTCCTTATACATTTTCTTATAACTAATTTTGGATTACCATATATATTTGCACTGCTGCTCTGTTGTTGTCCCCAAATCTAGGTCCTTGGTCCTCCTCGATCCTAACCTAAATGCTATACCATAACAAACCTTATGCATTAGAGCCCCAAAACATTTTGGAGTATTATGTTTCTGGATGCAAGATAATCATTAGGTGATACTATAGTTAGAATTGGAAATCTCATGTTTGCTGCTGATTTTAGGCAATGACAAATGTATTCTGTAGCATGCCTTTGGCATCTTGCTTGGGATCAAATCTTTATATAAACCTGAATTATAAAAGTTACATTTTGGCTTATGTTAATTTGGGAGTTGGTCACTTTTAATTGGAAATCTGAGTTTAGTAATTAATAATGAAATCCCTTGAAATGACTAATCTGACCGGTAGGTAGCAATTAAGTAAACTATGGAATGAGGATGCTAAGATGCCATGCCTAGGGTACAGATGGTCTTATCTGGAAATAGTTGGACGTGTTCTGTGCCATGGCAGTTAAGAGATACATCTATGAACTTCATGCACAAGAGTTCCAGAAATGATTTAGAGTATCATGTAGTTTGCTACACCATAGAACCATCAGGGTATTATGGATATCATGTAGTTGCTTAAAAACCATTTGGAATATTTGAGCTTGTCTCTCTTGTCTTGATCGGTCCAGTTAGAACTTCAAAGTGATCTGACCATTCTGCTCTCATCATGATATAGGCATTGGGAGTCTACACTTTGCAACAATCTACTTAACCCACAGCTAACAAATTTTAATTGAATTTACTATTTAAAGGGCCATTTTCTCATGAAAGTAAGGATCACATTAACTTATTTAGGTTAATGCATATTGGATTCTGTACAGAATAATTTTTTTATTGCTATTCCAATATAAACTGGGGCCTTCTATTGTAGTTTTATGTCCATTGATTCGGATATAGAATCTATATATAGAAACATTTTTGTACCCTTTTATATGACAGCAAACTTTGATCTCCAGAAGGCTACAGTTTATACCAGAAAATTTAAAGAATGAAAATTTACCTCTAAAACACTATCTGTTGCACAATCGACTGGGTCTCCAACCTATAATAAGAATCGTTGGCCTCCAAAATGAAACAGAACTGTGAAGTCCAGTGTTACATGGGGACACGTCCCCCCAAAAAACCCCCACGTTTTCTAGACGGGGACGTCTCATAGACTTGGGGACTTGGGGGGGACGTTCCCCCACCAGTCCACCACCAGTGCCACCATCCCACCACCAGTGTCGCTGTCTCCGAGATGCCACTAGGACTTTGAGGATGCTGGGGTGTCCTCAAGACACCTAGGGGACTCCTAGTTGTCTCCAAGATATATAATTCTTATACATCTTTCTATAACTATTTTTTCAAGTACTATATGTATTCCAGCACCCTGCCGTTCCCCCGCCGTTGTCCCCCCGCCGCCCCCAAACTTAGACCCCCCATCCCCGCATCCCCAAAACGCATCCCCTGCTGTCCCCCTGTCCACATCCCTGAAACCCCGTGGAACACTGCTGTGAACATGTTTAGCTGTCGCTCAAATTTAGCTTCTGACTAATAGAATTATTTTTTAGAGCTGATTCAAGACAAAAGGGACTTGCAAAATTCCTAGGAGCTAATGGGTTATAACTAATATCAGCATCCAGATGTGTATGTATAATAGAACTGAAAACCACCAGATTTTAAGCCAAGATGTATACCCATGGAAATAGAACTAGAACAGAATCCTCTGTTGTTACTAGGCCAGCATTCACGATATTGGCATCCCTGTTTTGCCAATTAAATTTTGTTGACATAAAGGAAACTAAAACTTGTAATCACTCTTTGATAAACTGTAAAAAGTTTTCATGGCAATTTAAACAATTTCAAGAATGCTCTATGTAATCTTGTTTGAGATTTAGTTCTGCACAGCATACCTAAGTCAAACTCGATTTTTCTAAAGCCTTTCTTTTAAAAGCAGCTGGCAATGGATATTTTGCAATATGTTACTGTGATTTTACCACTTTTTAAATTTCAGTATAATTTTTATAGAGATATAATGATATTTTAGTATTTTAAATGTGAAAAATG
The DNA here is from genome assembly GCA_007258455.2 of Sequoia sempervirens. Taxonomy (NCBI): domain Eukaryota; kingdom Viridiplantae; phylum Streptophyta; class Pinopsida; order Cupressales; family Cupressaceae; genus Sequoia; species Sequoia sempervirens. The sequence continues at coordinate 3,483 of VDFB02155061.1, read as the reverse complement.
TTAAATGTTCCTTTGTGCTCTGTAGAGATGTATGTCTGTTGGTCATGGTCTCTATTTTGTTATGGAAGGGATTCTGCTTTTTAAAATTTACGAGATAGCTAAGAATATGTTTATCTCTGATTTTAATTGTCATCTCAACTGCCAAATTATAGACCAAAGATTTGTTTACTGCACAGTATCCTGTGTCTGTGGGACTTGCTGCGGGACCAGCTTGTTATCTGCAGCACTTTTTTCTGGATTCTTGGGTACACAGGCTCTACTTGAACCAGGTTTGTACAAGGTGCTGATCCTGGTCCGGGTACACCCCTGGGGCTGTGGTTATATGCCCTGGATGTGCCGGATGAATCTGGGACTGACTTACAGGCCAGGGGATGTACACTGGGAAAACCCAGTGCTACACACAGACAAAAAATGAGAAGAAAAAAAGAAAGAAAAGTGGACTCTAATCTAATCTAAACTTATCCTAAAAAGTGACTACTAACTATTAAGTCATAGTAACAACAAAATATTTCAGTCCTGCTGCATCTAGCTTTACCAAATCAAATTATGGCTATCTTTATATTTTTAATATTATATATATTTTACTGCTGTACCCAGTTGTACCAAACTTTGGTAAAAATAAATTGGTGAACCACTAAATGTGAACCGCTAACTTAGACTTCCTTCAGTTTTCATGCCATTCAAGCATGCTGCATTTGGAAAAATAAATCTTCAAAGGTGGTACTGAAAGCAAGGTGTTATAATATAATTATATTAAAGTATAATGATTGGGAAAAATGAATCTTTTTTGAATTACAAACTCAGTGAATCATTGTGATGCCTTTTTTTCTTCCATCTTAGCACCGGCAGTCAAAAATATTCATGTAATAATAATTCATAATGCAGGGCAGACAATGTGCACTGTGCAATGACCTTAATTGGTATGGGATGGGCAATGTGATTTGCCAAGCTGCAAAAGATTAGCACTGCCATTATCATGGCACCTACACCAACAAAACACAGCACAATCCACTTGTTGGCAGGGATCATCTCAACATAGCCAAAAGCCAGTAGAACCAATATGAAGCATGCTGCTGCTACCCACAAAATGATTTCCAACAACCAGGTAACCATCCCAGGCATTTGTGGATGAATAGTGAAAATCATAGTGACCACAATGGAATCAACCAAAGCAAACATGTCTGTGATGTAAAATACGTTGAAAGGAATGGTGTCGCCCAAAGCCACCCTCTCCCACTTGTCTAGACTACACTATGCTGCCACCTTGAGAGCCAAGCTTGCTGCAAACAAAGCGACTGCCAGCTGCATAAGGGATTTACGTTTACTCTTAGATGGAGATTGCTCTACTGGGAGGTGTGCTACAACTGATTGATTTAGCACAGGAGGATTTTCCCTTATTGGGAGGTTTGTTGTAGCTGTTAGCTCGATGACTTCAGTCAACACACCTTCACAAGAAGGATATTCTTAAGAGTGTGAGCAGGCTGGAGTTGTAGAGAGCAAGTAATTGAATTTTAAAGCAATGGAATAGACTTCAACATGGAGACTGCTCAAGCTGAGATTTCAGGTGATACGGTAATACTTTGCATGTTTTTGTAAGCTGCATCTTTTCTTTTCTAACCCTTATTTGATGTTCTGCATGTTTATTTGGCAGAGTATAGCGTCAAACCAAGATTCTGCTCCAAGAGAAGATCATGCTACTGCTGTGAGAGAAGATAGGCTTAAGGGTGTGAACAGGCAAGGTTTGTCGAGAGTAAGGAATTGAATTCTAAAGCAATAGACTTCAACATGGGGGTTGTAGAGAGCAAGGAATTGAACTCTGAAGCAATGGACTTCAACACAGGGTCTGCTGAAGCTGAGATTTCAGGTGACAAAGTAATTCCATGAATGTTTTAGTAATCTCCATTTTTTTCCCTTTTTGATGTTCAGGGTGTTCATTTGGCAGAGTATGGTGACCAACGGAGATTCTGCTCTGAGAAAAGCTCGAGGTATTGTGGTGCTCAAAGATATACTTGAGGGCGTGAACAAGCAGGGGTTGCAGTGAGTGAGGAATTGAATTCTAAACCAACGGACTTTAACATGGATGCTGCTGAAGCTGAGATTTAAGGTGACAATTTTGTTGCCTATTTGACATTCTAGGCGTTTATTTGGAGATTATGGTGTCCTTTGAAGATTCTGTTCTGAGAGAGATCAGGCTATTGCTATGCTCCTTCAATTGGGAGGAGAGCCATTAGAGGAAGGCCATCCTGCACTTTCTCAATTTATCACAACATACCTCGCAATATAAGATAATCCTTGTACGTTAAATCAATTGGCAGCAGCACACCTCTTAATAGAGTGATCTCCATCTAAGAGTAAACTTAGATCCCTTGTACAGTTGGCAGTAACTTTGTTTGCAGCAAGCTTGACTCTCAGGTTGGCAGTGGAGGGTTGTTTAGATGAGTGGGGGATGGTGGCTTTGGGCGAAACCATTCCTTTCAATGTATTTTATGTCGTAGATATATTTGCTTTGGTTGGTTTCTTTTCTGTCGCAATGATTTTCACTATTCATCCGCAAATGTTTGGAATGCACACCTGGTTGCTGAAAATTGTTCTGAGGGTGGAAGCAGCATGCTTCATGTTGGCTCTCCAGGCTATTGGCTTGGTCGAGATGATTCCTACCAATAAGTGGATTGTGGTGTTTTGTTGGTGTAGGTGTAACGGTTTGCCATTGAATGCTGATGATTGTACTGGCAGTTATTGAACAGACACTGAGCTGGATGAAGAGAATTATATCCAGCCATTGGAGAGCAGGGTACAATGTAAGGTTTGTGCAGAAGGTGACCCATTTGCAGATTTTTGAAGGGGAAGCACCCGACGATATGGGCATTTGTTGGTTCAAAGCTCTTCGTGGGAAGTATCAGGCCTACAGTTTCCAATCAATTTTTATAGCTAATTGCTTATAATTGTGCTAGCTATATTTTAGACTCTTTTTGCATGATCTTCTGTATAGGTTTTGTATATCATAATTATATCAAGCTATTTAAATCCTATACCTCCAACTTATCATCTATCCGCTTGTAAAGGGCGCTTCTCTATTTTTAATTTGAAATATAATTTGACAAAGCTTGCTCTCCGTTTGTAACATCCACTACCTATTATTTTCTCCAGCTCGTGGTATGTGCTTTTGTGATTCAGGTTTTGTGTGATGATAGGAACATTTTATAAATAAAAACATGAAATTATTACGCAGTGGTCCCATGCAGCTGTCTTGGCAGATTTTTTTGAGCCGGATGCTGTCCAGATAGAATTTTAGTGGCCTACTGATGAGGATGAATGTTTAATATAATACTTTTGATTGGATGCAAATACATTTTTGGTGCTAAATATTCTGCACATGCTATAGTGGCATAGTTTTAAAAAAAATTCTTTAATCCCACATAGGTAGTGGAGTTGACTTGGGCCGTGGGTTTGCTCCCCATTGATTTTTGGTTCGACTCCAAGGCC
>VDFB02155059.1:0-23950 GCA_007258455.2 Sequoia sempervirens | reverse complement strand
CTTTTCAAATTATTTTTTCTTTTGAACATTGTCAAGGGAAATTTTATTACTTAAATTTTTCCTTCTAGAGTTGTTAATATTGTCTTTATTTGCACAAGTCTCAATAGCACTCCTTTGATTTACTTTTTCAAAATGTTAACCCTTGGGCAATGCAATCTTGTTTAGGATTATCATTAGGCAACTCAATCATAGCACTACCAAGGTTGGAGGAGCTCTTAACCTTACCCTTATATTATTTTCTTCATATTTTTTATCCTTTGCTCTTCTTTAGACTTATCATATTTTACCATCTCATTCTCTAATGATTTCCTTTCAACAATTTTTTTAGATTTTCTTTTGTCTAGAATATTGACAGGGTCAATTTTATGGGATTTTTTTTTGGTGTCAGAAATAACATTAAAGATAGAAGGATCTTTATATACCAATGAATATTTCCCTCCATCGGCTTTAATCTACCTATTCCTATTTTCCCTTTTGTCATTGACTATCCTGTAAGGAAGCTAAGGTAGTGAAACAACTTACTACACTAATCTTGAGAGGACAATAATGCAAAACTTTTACAAATCTTTAACAGTTACAAAAACTTAAACAAAAATAAACACAAATATCATGCATACCACAACACAGTGATTTACATGGGGAAAAACCTTTCAAGAGAAAAACCCCAAACTCCAAAATTCGCCCAATATATTATTCAAAAATCACAAAGATTACAATATACTTGCAGAGCAAGCTTCTCACAAGAGTATTACCAACCAGAGATCCATAGGTAACACAACCACTATCAGACTCTTAGAATACATCACAATACCCAACTGTAATACAACACCCTCCTAAAATAGGGTTACCTTCTAGGGCAAGTCAAGCCAAAAAAATATTGACCATCGGATCTAAGACCTAATGATGAACGGTCTAGATTTACAATAATACAAATATATTTGCAAGGTTGATGTATCAACAATACCTTATGTATTTTCAAGGTTGAGACATATTTTCCCAATGAATCTCCCACTTTTCAAACACCTTGCAAGAGCAATAGGAAGGTGTATAAACATCATCTCTTAATTGCTAGGGGTTGAGAGGCCCATAGTCTCTTAACACTATCTAAACTTCTTTGTGCTCACAAGCTTAGTTAAAGAATCAGCAACATTTATCAAATTCTCTACCTTAACCAACTTCACCCTACCATCTTCGACCATATCTCTAATAAAATGATAATATACATCAATGTGCTTGGTCCTGGTATGAAATGTTGGGTTCTTGGCTAGACATATCACACTCTGACTAGCAATAAATTTTCACTATGCCTTGTTTAATTCCAATATCTGAACATAGTCTCTTAATCCAAATGGCTTATTTACAACCATGAGTATTTTCCATATACTCTGCTTCAATAGTGGACAAAGCAACCACATCCTGTCGCTTACTCATCCAACTAATTGAACCACCGAATAATGTGAACACATATGCACCGATTGATTGTCTCCTATCAATATCATTTTCCTAGTTTGAATCCACATAACCATGAATATCAATGGAAATATTGTCTTTATTCATATTACCATGATAACACAAGGAATAATCTAAGGTATCACGCAAATATCTGAAGACTCTTTTAACTACATCCCAATGAACTCTACCAAGATTAGACATATATCTGGAAAGAACTCCCATTGTTTGGGCAATGGTCTATTACAAAGCATAGCATACACCAAAATTCTAACTGCACTCTGGTAAGGCACTCTATTCATATCTTCCGTCTCTGATGGGGATGTTGAACAATTTTAAATAGATAACTTTGTTCCAACTAAAACAAGAACACACAATGGTCTACAATCTTACACATCAAACCTCTATAAAATTGAATTGACATACTTACTTTGGCCAAGCCATATCTTTCTATTCACTCTATCTCTTTTAATTTTCATCCCAAGAATGTGTTTAGTTGCACCAAGATCTTTCATTTCAAATTTAGCAGCAAGTTGAAATTTCATTTCTGAAATCATACCTTTCCCTCTACCAATAAATAACATATCATCAATATATAATGTAATAAACATGAAATGATCGCCATCATTTTTATAATAAACACAATGATCTGATTTAGAATGCTCAAATCCCAAACTCAACGCATATGTATCAAGAACTGGTACCATATCCTACGACTTTGTTTTAGGCCATACAAGATTTCTTCAATTTGCAAACCAATTTACTTTTACCTTTCACCACGTAGTGCTCTAGATGTGTCATATAAATATCCTCCTCCAAGTCACCATGAAGCAAATTAGTTTTCACATCCATTTTCTCAACCTCTAAATCATAAGCAGCAGCAATAGAAAGCAAAAATCTAATGGATGTCATTTTTGCAACAGGAGAAAATATCTCACCATAATCAACACCCTCAACTTTAGAGTAACCTTTTGCAACAAACCTTTCTTTTTTTATTTCTCTATACTTCCATCTAAACCAATGTTTTTCTTGAACACTCATTTGCAACCAACGAGTTTTCATCCTTTAGGCAATGGTACAAGATCCCATGTATCATTCTTTTTTAAAGTCCATAGTAATCTTCTAAGATTATGCATCATTCATACCTAATGCCTCTTCTACTAATTTGGGTTCATCCATGTTAGTATTCAAAGAAAAAATACATCTCCAATCATTAGGTGAGTACCTTTCAGGTGGTTTTCTATGCCTTGTAGACCTACGAACAAGCTAATTTGGAGGTTCTTCCTCCTCTTCTGAAGATTCAGAGCCAGATGAGCTCTCCTCAACTTCTTGTCTATTCATGGGCCTCGATTCAACTTTATCAGATGTAGAAGGAAATTGAATCACATCTTCCCATTTACTTTGTTTTGGCTGCAATGTAATAGAAGAAGGCTTAGTTTCTTTAAAAATAAAACTTCTACTATGTATTCCCTTTTGTGCAACAGGATCCTAAAGCTTGTATTCTTTCACACCATAATTGTATCTAATGAAGATACATTTCACAACCTTGTTCTCCAACTTTGTTCACTTCTCCTTTGGCACATGTGCATAAGCCTCACAACCAAAAACTCTAAGATTTCTTAATGAAGGATTGTGACCTGACCATGCCTTTATAAGCATCTTATCAACAAGAGTTGATGTAGGAGATATGTTAATTAGGTAACAAGCAATGGTAACAGCTTCAACCCAAAACCTTTTTTATAGACCAACACCACTCAACATACTCCTAGCTTTCTCCATCAATGTCCTATTCATTCTTTCTGCAACTCCATTTTTTTATGGAGAATGTGGAGTTTCCCTTTGTCTATGAATACCACAATCTTTACATAATCTATCAAAATCATTAGAGAAAAATTCACCACCATTATTAGTCCTCAAACATTTTATTTTCTTTCTAGTTTTCAACTCAACCATTGATTTAAACTCTTTAAATCAACTAAAAATTCATATTTACTCTTTAAAAAAAATACCCATGTCCTACTATAATCATCTATAAATGAAAAATAATATGTGAATTTACCAATTGATGGAACATCTACAAGACCAAACACATCAGAATGAATAAGATCCAATACACCACAAGATTTATGAGAACTCAAGTAAAACTGAATGTGCTTTTGTTTTCCATAAATGCAATGCTCATGGAAATCAAATTCATAATACAAGATCAGACAAGCCTTCAACAAGGTTTTTATTTTTCAAGGTCCTTAGACCCTTTTCTCCAATGTGGCCATAACATAGTTTTCTTTGTAGGTAACTTTGATTCAGAAGAAAGAGCACCCTTGGGTACCCAAAAGCCATGACCGTCTACTGAATGTGAAACCCTCACTTCTTCCACATGCTTTCTTTTCACATAAGTACTATTGCACTCAACAATGCATGTGTCAAGCTTATACAATGTGCCATATCTGACACCTCTAGCAATCACCATAGCACCTCTAACCATCTTGCATCCTGCATCAAAAAATACTACCTACACACTCGTATCTATTATTTTGCTCACAGATAATAAATTTCATGCTAATCTAGGGATATGCAACACACCATTAATCCTTTTTATTCTACTATTAGGAAATCTAATTTTAGCTTTACCACAACCAACAATATTTAAATAAGAATCATCACCCAAGTACACCTTACCTCCATCAAATTCTTCATATTCAGAAAACCAATCTCTATTCAAGGTCATATGGAAAGATGAACCTGATTCAATTAACCATACATCATTACCTACATGAGTTGCCAAAGTTGCAATGAATGCGTCACCATCTCCTTCTCGAACTCAGAATCAGAATCAAATTTCTTATTTTTCTTCTTCTTTTCTTATTTGCATTCCTTATGAACATGTTCAGGCTTACCATAGTTCTAGCAAATAACTTTGGACTTTCCACGAGAGTTAGATCTCCCCTTGGACTTAGATTTGTCGTGCTTCTCATTTTTCTTGCCTTTTTCCTTAGGTCTTCCACGAACATTTATGGCCTCCTTGGCACCAATGGATACCTTCCTCATCTCTTTAGAAAGAAAATAACCCACCACATCTTCAGTCTTCAATACAACATAAGTACTTTTAATAGCCATAACAAGATAATCCCACGAATCAAGCAAAGAATAAAGCAAGATCTAACATTTCTCCTCCTCATCCATTTTGACACCAACTGATGCCAACTGAGCCACCAACATATTGAATGCTTCCAAGTGGTTTGTACTTCATCCACCCTCTTCCATTCTCAAGGAATATAATTTCTTCCTCAATAAAATCTTGTTTACTAAATATTTTTCTTGATACATCTCACTAAGCTTCTTCTATAGTTTCTATGCAGATGTCTCTTCACGAAAATTGATTAAAATAGAGTCTTCCAAGAACAATATAATTAGACCCTTAGCTTTATGGTCCATAACATCATATTGAGCAGCCTTAGTAGGATCTGTAGGCCTTGAAACATTCTCATCTACAGCATCACATAGATCTCGATCTATCAATAGATCCTCCATCTTTAGGTTCCACATTTCAAAATTATTTCCAAAAAATTTATCCACCTTTATTCTCTTTGATGAACTTCCCATCTGAAAATTCTTGCAACAAAATCACAAAGTATCTTCTACACAAGCTCCCACTCAAATCTAAATTATTTCAAAAAACCCAACAACCCACAATTGAAACCAAAGGTGATCAGGCTTTGATACCACTTGTAAGGAAGCTAAGGTAGTGAAATAACTTACTACACTAATCTTGAGAGGATAATAATGCAAAACTTTTACAGATCTTTAATAGTTATAGAAACTTAAATAGAAATAAACACAAATATCATGCATACCACAACACAGTGATTTACATGGGGAAAACCCTTTGGGAGAAAACCCTACACTCCAAAGTCAGCCAATATATTGTCTGCTTAAAAAATCAAAAGATTGCAATATTAGAAGTCAATGTGAAAATATAATGTATTTGACATGGTGCTTCCATCCCCGAATTTACTAACATCAAGCTTCATCCTAAATCATCCTTCTGGTTTAATCATTTAATTAGATCCTTTATCTGATTAAATTCATCAACTTTCATCCCTTTAATTAAATAAAATCATTTTATCTAATTGTTACCCTTTTGTTAATTAAATCAATCCATCCGATCTAATTATCCCTATTTAATTAAATAATCAATTTATTTGATTAAATCTCTAAAGTCTATCCATTAAATTAAATAAATTAAAACCTTATTTGATTTAATCTAACACCATCTCTTTTAATTAAATAAATCAAAATCCTTATTTAATTAATCTCTTGTCATATTCCTCTCTTATTTGATTTAAATAAATCCATAAATTTGAATCAAATAGGTCACATCATCTAACCTCTCTCATTAAATTAATTAACCCTTGATTAATTTAATCTCATCTCATGTCCCATCCTCTAGATAATGTAAGTTGCACATGAAAATAGATTTAATTCATTTATTAAATCTCTATTTTCCTCACAAGGCATCTTTTGGAATATTCTCTCAATTTGAATTCAAAAATTCCAAGTCAACATGTACATCCAACAAGGCAATAAATTCATCTTACATGTCCTTTACCTTGAGCCAAGTGGCATTTATTGCATTTTCCCTTCCCTCTTACAAGCCATTTCAACAAATTTGAAATTCAAAATTATGCATTATTGGCACAAACCCCAAATCTTGCACATCCTCCATCCATTCATAGCTTGACAAGTGGCATCATGCCATTGGATGAATGTTAGTCCCACATTGCTCAAATTTGGACATTCATCCATCTTGGAATTCTATAAATAAAGAGCTCATATCCTCATTTGATCATCCACAATCTAGGCAAAGTTACCATGCTCAAATATCTCTTGAATTTTATCCATTATCATTGAGTCATAGCTAGATTTTTGCAGATTTTGGCTTGGAGTTCTCATTCTTCACCAAAAAAAGTGGATCAATCATCTTCAACACATCAAACTTGCATCATAGGAATTGGGAAAGGGCCAATTTTCACATCAAATTGGCACCAATTCCCCCATGGGATCATGAGTTTGCACATCTAATTAGGATTTGATCTTTGTTATTTTCTTTCCTAGTTTGAAGTTGTAAATGGATTTCATGGGGAATCCTTGTTTTAGCTTGCAATTCCTTGTTTAACTTGTTTACTCATGTTGTTTTGCATGTACTAGGAAAAGGGTTCACACATTTAACACTAGGAGGGCTGGATATCATTGTTTCTCATCTTTTTCTAAATTTTTTGCATTTTTCTTCACACACAAAAAATTTCAACGCTGGGAGCTCAGCGTCGTTGTTTTGGCACCGCTGACTCTTCAGCGTCGCTATATGGCACTGCTTAGAATCAAAATCGTGATGCTGGACTTGTCCCGCCAAAATATTTGAATTTCAAACTCCATCGCTAGACTCGCCGACCTGCAGAAATTTTCAAAAAATATTAAACTCCAACGCTAGATGAAAACTGTGACGATGGGTGCAAAGAGCGACGCAGTTGAGCTCTCTGTCCTGACACAGAGCAACGCTGACTAGTAAGCAGCACTTTGAGGGCACCGTTGGGAAATCAAACTACAACGCAGTTACGAGTTGCGATGCTGGAAGATAGTAAAAAGGGAAACTTTAATTTTAGCACGTGCTTTTGATTGATGATTAATTTATCCTCTATTTTCTGCTTTTTAATTTGTGTTTTTCCAGAATCTGACTATTTTTCTTCCTTGTAGGTTGGAGATTAAAAAAAAGGAAGGAGGAACATGAGGACAATGTCTTACGAAATCAAAGTGTTTTTAAACACTTTAGTGTTTGTTTAACACTTCTTTAAGAATTTGTTATCTCCTCTTTCTTAGGACACTAATTTTCATTTGGGTTTAAAAAGAATTTTTCCATTCCTTGCAAAGGCTAAAACAAACTTTAGGATCACAACTTACTAGATTTTGTTTGTTGGATTAACAATTGAACAAATGTCTTTCACTTTGTCATTTGGTGCTTAAAATGAACTCACATTTTGCTTTGAGGATTTAAAAAGAACAAGTGTGACTTTGTTTTTTTGTGAAATCTTACTTAAACTAAAGCCATTGAAAAAGGACGTATGCGCTTCTCTCACGCTTTATAGCGATCTTGAGAATCAAAAGGCCTTTTTCATGACTTTAGGGTGAGACAAAGCAATCACCTCCACACTTCGATTTGGGTTTAAAATTGAACATCTTGTGCGAGTGTGAGTGGGGGGCATTATTGCGTATATTCTCTCTCTTTGTGACCAACAAGGATTGATTGAGTTACGAATATTGTTCTTCATTCACTTTTGTTTATCCTAGAGGGTCTGCCTTGGGGAAAAAGTACTCACCCAAGGGAACGACTCAACCAATAACACTCTAAAGCCAAGAGTATTTCCAACTGGTATATAAATTTGGGTATTGGAGTAAACGCCAATATCACGTGGTTGATTCTGACAAGATGGATCCAAAAGGGGACTCTTGTTGTATGGGTCAATCTCCACGAACGGAAAGTCCTTACTAAAACCCATGTGCTAGAATTTTCCAAAATCCTTTAATATATTTGTTGGTGCAAGAACGGTCGTTTTGAAGCCACCCCACACTTTTACGGTCTTCTAGTAGAAATGGAAAACATGCCATGGGAGTTTCATGGGTGTTGATGCTTGGCTACCTCGTATAAGTGAGTGGTGTGGAGGGGAGCCGGTGGGGTCAAGCATCTAACCATTCGCTAAAGATAAGCATAGTTGGACTTGTCCAAGTGGGAATCCAACAAATATTGTCTTACACATCCATAGGATTGTACTTATTCTTGGGCTACAAAAATGCATTGCTTGATCGAAAACACCATGGAAACAAACACTTGAACCTCATCTAAATTTCAAACCCTTTTGAAGACAAATACAATTGACTCAATCCATATGTTATTGCTTTCCCTTGGGATTCACATCCTTAGAGGTTTCTAAACATTGTATTATATCTTGATTTGTCTCCTTAAGTAAACAATAGGAAAACCCTTGCCTTAAGTTCATTGAATTTCCACATAACATATCTTGTGGGGTTTGAAGAAATTAAGACATTGGACATCTTAGTTTGAAAACCTAATCAAAGAAAGTGTTTTTGGTAAAATAAAGACATTAAGCAAAGCTAAGCAAAATGAACTTTCATATGTGTTAAAGACTCACAATCCCAAAGAAAAAGTCATTGGTTGGAAATCCGAAAAATGAATGTTCAAATGAAATCAATTCTTGGTTACAAAGGTCTTTAGGAAGCATTTGCATGCTCTTCAATACCTAGGTCTAGGCAAACAAAGTGTACCTTTTAGGTTCATCTTAAGGTCAAAAAAAATCAAAATCTTTTTCATCCATCCTCCAAAACATCAAAACAAATACCATCTCATCATCACCTTTTGGAAAATATTGAAAAACATCCTTATGCTAGGCTTTTTGGGCAAAATCAGACATTATCAAATCCTTGAGATCAAATCCTTGAAAACATTATCAAAATCATCTTTTGGCTAGGTATGTGTAGATGCATACTTTTGCATTTGCTTAGTCAAAATCATCTTGTCTAGCTTAGTATATGTAGATGAATCCTTCTTCATATACTTAGTGAAACGATCATCTTGTTTGAATAGGTGTGGGTAGATGCATCCTTCTTCTCGCACATATTCAAATTATCATCCTTTGAGAAAATCTATCCCTTAGATCATCATCCAACATCTTAGGGTCTTTTTGTTCAAAATCAAAATCAATCAAGGACAAATCCCAAAATCAAATCAAAAATCAAAATATGCCAAAATCCTAGTATCTCCTTCGAGACCTACCAAAATATCATAACATCTGTATCATCCATCCCTAATTTCATCATCATATCATCGCCTTTGATCCTCAAGAAAATCCTAAAACTTTCTACTTTGGGCATAAAATAAAGATCAATCCAAAGAATCAAGAGATTCATCTCTCCTATTCTTGAAAATTGATCCTCGTTTTATGGTTCAAACTAGATCTCAATACAAGAAGAGCATGGAAGCCACCAAAGAAACACCCGCTTCAAGTGATCTTAACCAAACAAACGTTGAGATAAATCCCGCTGAGTCAAGCAATCCATTGACCATCTCATCATCCCAAAATCCGCAAGAGGAAAACCAAGGAGAAGATCTTACCCTTGGAATGTCTCATGAAGAAATAACAGAAATGCTCCAAAATCCTGACAACCATAGAATCATCAACATCATGATGAGGCTCAACCCTTCGTTATACATGCTTGGACTAGCAAAACAAGGAGCCAAGCTACCTTCAGATTTTGATGTGAGTACCATAGTGGAGACATCATTTCCTCCAATCTCATCTACCGTCCCCATTTCATCTACACCCCCATCTCGAAACATCATGCAAAACATCCCGTAAATCATGACATCTTTTGCTCCAACCCAACCCAACGTTAACAAGGGAAATGCATTCCTTAATGCTCTTCAAGCACACCCCCTCGTTAATAATCAAAACTTGGATGCAAAAACCACCTTGGAACAAAAAATATTTGAAAACTCATTACATAAGAATGTTCCCGTCACCTTCCATCATGATCCATCATCATCATTTTTCCGCGCAACGCCTCAAACTCCTCTCACAAATTCTCAAGAGGAAGGAGACATGTTCGGACCAGGGGGCATCTTTGATACCACAACATTTTCACAAGAACTTGCACCCCTCACATTTCCACCACTTCCACCATTTCCATCATCATCCACATCACTCCTTGGTTTAGGAATTCCCTCTCTACCAAGTATCAATCAAACTACCATCCCAAATATCAATCAAAGCATTATGCCAAACACTCAAACTTTGTCATTGATATCGCAACAATAGATGACAAACGCACAAGCAATTGCATCATCATCAAACACCCCCTTAACATCACAAAGCATGGTCTCTCAAGGACCAACCACATTAAAAGAACCATCCATCATGCAAAACACCAATACCACCCTCATGAATACCATTCCAAATCCCCCACCACCACCAACTTCCACAACATCAAGCCAATACGACGCAGCATTGCAAGCTGCTTTCCAACAAGGATACCAACAAGTTTAGAAAAAAAAAATCCGAACAACTAGCTACTCAACAAGCCACTCAGGCCGCGCAAGCCGCCCAAATAGCACAAGTTGCATTACAAGCGCAACAAGCCCAAGCATTATTACAACAACAACAACAAAAATTCGCCCAAGCTGCTCGAGCATTACAAGCATTGCAAGCACAAAAGACCACTCAAGCACAACTTTTATTGCAACAACAAGCAGCACAAACACAAGACGCACAAGCGCAAGCTCAATATCAGGCACAACAAGCCCAATATCAAACACAACTTCTTGCACAAAGATAAGCAGCGCAATTGCAAGCATATCATCAAGCAATCAAGCAATATCAAGAGCAGCAAGAAGCAGCAGAATTAGCAGCCCAACAACAAGCATTGTTGGAACAATAGCAAGCACAACAACAAGCGTTGTTGGAACAGCAACAAGTGCAACAACAAGCACAAATCTTAGCACAACAACAACAAGACCAACAACAAGTGTTGTTCATACAAAAGCAGGTGGAAGCCTATCTCGCTCGGCAGAACATACAGATACCATTGAACAACACACTGACCAACCCACCCATCCAACCCATGATTCAAACACCCCAAAACACTTTCATCCCACCCCATGATCCACAAAATGATGTGATGGCACAAATCAGGTTGCTTTCGCAACAAGTGCTCGATCTGCAATCCAGGTGAACAACCAAAACACCAAGCAACTTGTGTCCCTATCCATTCAATAGGAGCCTACTAATGAAACCATTCCCCAAGGGATTTGAAAAATATCAAGGGATGGGAAACCCTGAAGATCACATCAGGGAATTCCAGGTTCATTGCATGGAGGTCACATATGATGATACTTATCTGATGTGGCTATTCCCTAGGAGTTTGGCAGGCCACACTATAGAATGGTTCTCTCGCTTACCTTCAGGCATTAGAACATTCCAAGAAATTAGGGACGCATTCATTAAAAATTATGCATGCAACATTACAATGGATGTTAGTCTCGAAGAACTCTCAGCTCTAAAACAAGGAAAGGGTGAATCATTCACCTCATTCCTACAACGATGGCGATCCAAGGCCAATCGGAGCAATTGGAACATGCCAGAAGAACAACAAGTTTGCACCATCATAGCCAACCTTGAAGTCTGCTTGGCATTTCATCTCAAGGTTCAGGGCATCACCATATATGATCAATTGATCCCAAAGGCGCTCGACATCGAAAGAGCCCTTGTGACTCAACCCGCAGAATCAACATCATACCACGAACAACAAAACAACCGCCCACCATCCAATTATAATGATAAACCTCGCATGTGGGAAAGGAACAAAAATGTTACTAATGATGGTGTCATTGATGCCAAGGTGGTCATTAGTGCCCCACGCCAACATACACCCACACCACAAATCCAAACACAACACCAAAACACTCATCACACAACACACCAACCCAACAACAATCCAACCATCAATAATCTCAATGACCAAAGAGGACCACCCCAACGCAAGAGTTATCCAAAATGAAAATACACCACTTTGGGGGAACCACTTGAGGACATAATGAAAAAGTTGATCGACAAAAAACTCATCAAGCCTCCTACATTTGAGAATTACCAAGAACCGGATGGCAAACCTCCTTGGTATAACGAGAATCAACTTTGCGAATTCCATAAAATCAAAGGCCATACCACAAATAACTGCATGAGATTGAAAAACATCATTCAAGATCTCATCAATAGGAGTATCACCAACTAGAGATCTAGAGGTAACACAGCTACTATCAAACTCTCATAGTACATCACAATACCCACCTGTAATACAAGGCCCTCATAAAATAGGGTTTCCTTCTAGGGAAAGTCAAGCCAACAAAATATTGACCATCGGATCTAAGACCTAATGATGAATAGTCCAAATTTACAATAATAAAATATACATAAAATGTGGCTTTTGGGGGCACTGCCCCCAAACCCCCACTAGGGCACACTACCCCCAAACCCCGCAGGGGGGTACCCCCTACAACCCCCCCACACTGACATATCAACAATACCTTATATATTTGCAAGGTTGAGACATATTTTCCCAACATATCCTTTGTTTAATTTCATCTAAAATAATCTCCTATACATTTTTTAACTCCTATGGCAAGTCTAGTGTGAGGGGAGAGTTAGATATACTTGAAGAAACTATGTCCCTCTAAAGGGGTCTAGAACCTAAGTAATTTTATATTCTCATCAAGTTATTCCTTGCTACATATTTGGGTATAGAACATTTTTGTCCCCATTAATAATGGGGTCAAATCTCTTGGCCATCTAAATAGATATTTGGTCACCACCTCCTTCTGGAGGCATGACCATTGTTTCACAATTGATTTCCTTATTGTCACTTTTAGAACTAACTTCATTAGGGTTTTCTATGGGTAGGTTTTCCTTATCATTATCAACAACACTAAGAATGAGATTTCTCCCAAATTTTAAATTTTGGACTTCATCACTAGGGCTTCTTTGATTGAATTTAGTTTTTTTTGTATTCTTTTTAATTATAGGTCAATTCCTTCTTTGATACCTTTCCTTTTTATAGAGAAAACATGCATTTAATCCACCAAGGATTTCAATCCCATAACTTTAAATATTTTTCCACGGTTGAGGGGTACACTTTTAAATGTGACCCATCTCAAACACGAGAGGGATAAAACCTCTTCGTTAATCAATTTTGGAGACCACACAATGGCTCAAAAAACAAAATTATTTATGGTCTAGTATTGTCTGTCCAAAAAAATTCCTTGGGTTGCATGATCTTTAAAAAAATCAAAAAAATTCCTTTGTGTATCCTATGACAGAAGGAAAATTGAAACCCTAATTTTTTTCCATGTAATTTTTAACCATTCATCAAGAAAATTCCTTGTTGGAATTTCCTCTCTGTCAACATCCAAAAAGACTGAGATTCCTTTTAACCTAGTTTATTCATTGTTAATTGCATACAAAATTTTAGATTTAGGAGAGATTACAAGTTTTCTAGGGTCAAGATGGGAGTACTTACCTTCTCCTCCTAAAGGACTCCATCATTAACTAGCACAAACTTAGCTTCCTCTAGAACTTCCATCGAAGGCCCAAGAAGGATATCACAAAAAAAATTCTCTTTATTGTTATCATTAACTATGATCTTTTCCCTTTTAGGTTTTTAGGTGGCTTTCCCTCAGATTCACCACCCACCATTATTCTAGGGGTATGAACCTCCTTAAGATTATAATTTGTTTTATGGTGGCATCATAGGGCCACAAGAAATGAACTAAAAATGATGCAACAAATGCAAACACAATACCACATTGAATAAACCAGTCCCAATAAAATCACACTATGATCATAGGATAGTGATTAGGGTAGAAGGAGAGTATAGAAAGGTAGTAAAAGAACCTATAAGCCCCCCACTCAGGAGCTTTCCACAATTTCAAAGCCCATGACTTCCTACTTTGACCACCTCCTTTCTTTGCCTTCTATCATTTATAGAAACATTTTCCCTTCCTCTTTCATTTAATATTTAAATGTTAGATTCTATTTATTAGTATTACTTAGAAAATATTTTTTGGGAAGGAGCTATCAACACAATTTAAACAGCACCTTACACCTATATGAGAAAGAATCAAGATTGAGGATTACAAGCACAATTTTCTATGATATAGTAAAGTTATCACTATGGTTTATTTGTTATGACTAATAGCTAGACGGTTTTGTTGAACACACACTAGAATACTAAGAGGGGAGGTTAATCAGTATTCTATCAGATCTGAAAACTTCCAAACCAAAAAGAAACTTCAAACTCTATTGCATATGCAAGAACATGAAAGATGGAAACAATACATAGCACAACACAACACCAAATGTATGTGGAAAACCGTAGAGGGGAAAAACCATGGTGAGAAAAGTTGTTAGGAGATACTATCCAAATCCAGCCTCACAAATGAATCATAGTTACAACTTTATTTCAAGGCTACAACCCAAGGAAGCTACTACTCCTTGTAATGAGGTTTTAGGGTCACTCCCAAGGAAGCTACAACTCCCTGTAAACTTTATTTTAGGGCTACAACCAAGAAAGAAACTACTCCCTAATATGAGAGAAAACTTGGACATGATTACAACATGGCAATCCTTCCACTTTCTGAATCTGATAATTAGGCTCAATCCTTTTGATGATTGCAATTATACTTTTCCCTTCTCTTTTGATGATTGCAATTCTACTTTGTCACTTCTACAACTTCAAATTTCTTCTTTGTAGCTTACTAGCTCACTGATTTCATCCTTCAAGAAGTTTTACCTTTGTCTCCTTTAGCTCTGCTCTCATCTTGATGATGGATCACGAAGTGTGATCCGAAACATTGATGTAAAAATTCCCACACAATCAAAACCATAAATCATTGCAAAGAAAATAGTTAGGCATGTCACTCTTCACTTCCCTTCTATCTCAGAGATGTGATCAAATTGAATTCAAACAAGATCTCCCACTTATGCTCTTTCTCTTTCAATCACTTATACAATTATCATAATGCATTACACATCCATTGACATGATCACCGACCTAGATCAACTAGGTTTATAATTTTTACATGATATTACATTGATTACATTACATGTTTCAGCTTACAACAAAGAATATTACAATTACAAGTCATCCAAAGATCAAACAGCAACATGAAACATATAGAGGGCAAGACACAAAATGAACTACACACAACACCAAGAAGAGGAACACACTTCGCATATCCCAAAACACACTTAACCTAGTCCTAAAAATTCTTCACTACTTCAATCTTCAATAGGAAACATCTGAACATTTTGCAAATTCAAAATAGGTCAGCCTTAAGCAAGAAAATAGGAAAGTTGTAGCATGTCGGCCTTTACAACTTGGTGGTACACATGAAAGATTAAAAATTACTTGTGATTCCCTAAAGTGAGTTGGCATGACCCATACAAAACCTTCAACCACTTATTAGACTTCACATAACCTTGTACTTGTGGTGCATACCTTCAACATACCCTAGTCGGCCAAGCAAAAGTGTAATCTAGAAACACCTTCATTCCGGACCACAAAATGTTCCAATGAAACCAAAAAAAATCTTGTGGAGCAACAAAAATATCACATGATCTTCAAGAACACTCTCATATAGCCATTTCATAAATTCAAGCAACAACAAGTTGGCGTTAGCCAACAGACATTGAAACTAATCACCAAACAACACAGTCCTGAACTCTATCACTAAAAAAATTCATTGTGGAAGGACAAATAATATGAAATTTTGGATATATAACCTTCATAAAACACTAAACTTAACTTTTTAACTGCATAAACATATCTATAAATGCAGAGGAATCTAGAGCCAAACTTTGCACTACTGAAAACACCAACACATAATCAACACAGTATTTAAATTGTCACTCACAAACACAACTTTCTAGAACACAAATGACCTAAAACTTGGACCACACATGCCTTGAAAAACTAGAAATCTATCTTCCAAACCATAAGAGCAAAGCATCACCAGCAAAAAAATATGAAGCATTTCTCAGATACTCCGGCAACCAATCAACCAGACTGCAACATTATTTTGACATCGGCAACTCTCTTACATCAATGACAACCAAATCTCATACATACTTTTGACATCAGTAGCAACCAAGCTTATCAAGTTGCAAAAATCTCCCCCTTTTTCATTGATGGAAAAACCAACTGGTGTGCACAAACACTCCCCTTAGGTGCACACATCTCTCTCCCCCTTTGACATCAAATACAAAATTAAAATGGACCTTCTCTCTCCCTTTTTCAAGCATAATTTATCTTCTTAAAACTCTCCCCATTTTGATGTACATTCTCTCCTTTTTGAAAAAACTTACAGGCTCCCCTTGTCAACAACAACCACTACTTCAACTATTGACAAGGATACTGAATCTTGCTTCCTATTATGCCATGAAACCAATTTGCTTCATAAAAAAAGCACCACCACTAGTACTCCTTTTATCATCAACACAACTAGCCCAATTAGCATTAGTGTATGCACTCAAATCAAACTCATTACCTTTTGGATACCATAAGACATAATCCAAAGTGCTCTTTAAATATCTAAAGATTCTCTTGACTGCCTTCACGTGAGTTTCTTTAAGATTGGCTTGAAATATTGCAACCAAACATATTGCATGCATAATATCAAGTCTTCAAGTAGTTAAATACAACAAGCTTCCAATCATATATCTATATAGAGTTTGATCAACCAGGGGATACTCATCATCTTTGCTCAAATGATAACCAATTACCAAAGGAGTACTTATTGGTTTATAATTTTCCATACCAGACTTCTTTAGAATCTCCTTGACATACTTTGCTTGAGAAATAAAAATACCATCATCTATCTAAGCAATTTGAAGACCAAGAAAGAAAGACAACTCACCTATCATTGACATTTCAAATCCCTTCTGCATTTCTTCAGCAAACTTCTTGTATATTTCACCATTTTGACCAAATATTATATCATCAATATATATAAATTATCAAAATTATTTTATCCTCAATCTTGAAGTAAATATACATTTGTGATACCTTTTTTGAATCCTTGTTGAAGCAAGTACCTATCCAACCTTGCATACCAAGCTATAGGAGCTTGTTTGAGACCATACAATACCTTTTTGAGTCTGCATGCCATGTTTAGTTCTTTTGATAACCAGAATCCATTAGGTTTCTCTATGTAGACTTCTTCCAAATCTTTATTCAGTAAAGCTGATTTGACATCCATTTGATACACTTTGAAGTCCTTGTAAGCTAAAAAAGCAAGAAACATTACGATTACTTCCATTCTTGCTATCAGAGCAAAAGTCTCCTCAAAATCAATTCCTTCTACCTTTGAATAGCCTTTACATACAAATATTTCTTTATTTCTGACAACTTATCCTTCTTCATTCAATTTATTCCTGAAAACCCATTTTGTTCCTATACATTCTTGTTTGTGGGCCTTGGAACTAATTCCCAAGTCCAATTCTTCTTAATCTAATCTAATTCTTCTTCCATTTCTTATATCCAATCCTAATCTTTGCTAACATCAGGAAAACATTTTGGTTCTACCTTTGATATTAAACAAAATTTTACTTGTTCATTTTTATTTACAAGCCATCTCCTAGTCAGCACTCCTTCATTCTTATCTCCAATAATTTGACCCTTTGAATGATTTATTTGAACATACTCAACATGAGTCTTACAATGCTTTTGTGTTGTTTCTTCTTTCTCTTCAACGTCTTCTTCTTCATCTTCATCTAAGAAAGGAGGTGTTTTAGACCCGCAATCCTCAATTTCATTCATATTCTGATGTATATCTTCATCAACCTTGACATTAGTACTTTTAGATATTCTTCCCAATTTCTTGTAGCACCTGTATGCTTTACTCTGAGATGAATATCCCAAAAAAATACCTTCAGTAGCCCTTGAATCAAACTTCCCCAAAACATCTTCATCTCTTCTAATATATGTTTGCTTCCAAAGATTCTAAAATACTTGAAATTTGTAAGTCTTCCATACCATAACTCATATGGAGTCTTAGTGTTATTCAATCTCAATGATCCTCTATTAAAAATATAGACTATAGTATGAATTGCTTCTCTCCAATAGACATTAGGTAGATTTTCTTCCATCAACATGGTCCTTTCCATCTCTTGAACAGTCCTATGTTTCCTTACCACTACCCCATTCTAATGAGGAGTTCTAGTAGCAGATAGATGCCTCTTTATTCCATGATTTTCACAAAAATCATTGAACTCATTTGAAGTGTAGTCACCTCCTCTATCAGACCTCAAAAAATTGATTTAGCATTCATTTCATTCTAACATTGATTTGAAAATATTGAATCTACTAAAAACATTAGATTTTTCTTTCAGCAAAGTAACCCCTATCATCCTAGAGAAATCATCAATAAAAAGCATGAAATACCTTTCTCCTTTCAAACTTTTTGTTCTAGTAAGTCCACACAAATTAGTATGTATCAACTCCAATGGTCTACAAGAAGAATATTCTTTAGACTTGAAACTTATCCTTATATGCTTTCCAAATTGGCATTCCTTGCACACAGTACTTGCAGGCTTGATTATCTTAGGCATATCTCTTACCATATGCAATGAGTTGATCTTCACAAAATTTTCAAAGTTAATGTCCCATTCTCCTATTCCAAATCCAACATTCACTTTCTTTTCCTAAAAGACAAGTTCTTCCATTGACATCTCTTAGATTGTATATGTCGCCACTTGTCCTAGATCCTTCAACAACCAATTGTCCAGTCTTTCCTTTTATGATTTCACATCCACTTTCATTGAATATGAGATTGTATCCATTTTTGCACATCTAACTCACACTAAGAAGATTCTGTCAAAGACCTTTGACATAAAGAACATTTTTTGTCATGTGCTTTCTATCAATACTTATAGAACCTTTTTCACAAATATACACTGAAGTTTTATCTCCAAGCTTGACTATGCCTCCATTCCACTTCACAAGCTTGATAAACTTGCTCTTATCTCCTGTCATGTGGTTGGAACAACCACTGTCAATAACCATTATTTTGCCTCATCTTTTGCATGAAAAGTACACACAACACTTTGATCTTTAGCTTTATCTTCAATCTTCTTGGTAGCCAAGAATGCAATTTCATTTTCATTATCCAGACTACTAAATTCATCAATATCCTTTGAAAAGCAAGAATCTTCCATGGAGTAGAGACTCTTTTTAACCTTATTTATTTTAGGATCTTTGTTTCTCTTTTTAGAATCTTTCAAGGGAAATTTAGAGTCAAAATGACCAACCTCTCTACACTTGAAACATTTGAAAGGTAGATTACCTTTGTACTTGTCGGTACCCCTCTTCAAATTCCTTACAAAATTTGCTTCTTCTTCATTAGTATCACTATCTAAATAAGATGCTTCATACATTTTCTTCTTACTGGCTTTGAAGGTTAATTCCTTCTTTAGAACTTCTTTGTCAAACACTCTCATTTTAAATGCAATAAGGGAACCATATAATTGATCCATTGAAATTTTATCTAGATCTTCAGCTTCCTCAATAGAAGATACTTTAGAAATATAAGATTTAGGAAGAGATCTC
The DNA here is from genome assembly GCA_007258455.2 of Sequoia sempervirens. Classification (NCBI taxonomy): domain Eukaryota; kingdom Viridiplantae; phylum Streptophyta; class Pinopsida; order Cupressales; family Cupressaceae; genus Sequoia; species Sequoia sempervirens. The sequence goes on along the minus strand of VDFB02155059.1, from coordinate 4,279 downwards.
AGTACATTTTTACCACCATAGATTCCTCCAAATCTTCACCAAGCCCTCTAATTGCATTGACCACTTCATCTACCTAGAGCACATATGCTACAATATCTTCATCCTTTGACATTTTCATGTTATCAAACTTTTCTTTGTAGATCTACAACTTGGCTTGTATTACATTGATGTCCCCTTCATGTATGCCACTAAGCTTATACCAAACCTTCTTTGTTGACTTGTAGTGCATTAACTTTACAAGATAAAAATATAATAGCCCCACTCAAGATAGCATTTTTTGCCTTTCCATTGTTCTCATAGGCCCTAATCTCAGTCGAATTAGTTGGAGGTGTAATCAAGGGAAAATCCTAAATTTATTATTAAGGTGGGTTAGCACAATAACATCAAAATTCCTATGAAAATAACAAAGTACAATGGAAGTGAGGTGAAGACAAAAGGGATAGTGTTACCCTATGTCTCCACCTTCCATGATTAACCTCTGTTACACCTCCTAGCTTGCAGATAAACAACAATGCCCTCAGATTTATGAGCAACTATGACCAAAGACTAAGCCCTATGCAAGTGTTGAAGGATTTGCAGAAAATAAAAATAACCCTACAATGAGCTAAAATGGCTATGACTGTTAATGACTATGACCTAAGTTGACAGCAAATTGACATAGACTAAGAATGCAAGAAATCAAAATATGCTAAAGACTGAAAGCTAAAGACTGAGAGAGAGAGACAAATGAGGTCAAAATTGCCCTTTTATAAAAATTGCAATTTTGAACGTGTGGCCAGGATGAAAAGATGACAGGAACCCTAAGATCAATGCTTAAGATTGAATATTGCTGTGTGCATTAGGGTTAGGTCAAAATTAGGGCAACAGGTAAGAATGAAGGGTGGAGATTGAATTATGAAATAATTCAATCAACGGTCGAAAATAAATGAGAAGTCAAAAGTCAAGAATTAAATTGGAAGATAAGGCTGGCACGGACAAAGAGGTTGCTGGAGAAATTAAATAATAAGATTTATTTACTCCAGATAACTAGCAAGTAATTAAATAATAAAGATATTATTTAATTATGGAGGAATGTGATAAAAGAATTATTTTGAAATTAAATAATGATTTTAATTCAAAATTCAAGAGAATGGCTAAATTAAATAAATCAAATTTATTTAATTTTAATGGGAGAAAAAGCTAATGATTAATTAAATAATTAAATGAATTATTTAATTATAGTGGAAAATGGACATAATTAAATAAATAAGAATTTATTTAATTTTTTAGAAGAAGGGGACTTAATTAGTGACGTAATTAAATAAATAAAATTTATTTAATTAATCAAGAAGACATAAATGGTAAAGGGAAATTAAATAAATTATGAAATTTATTTAATCAAAGGAAGACTTTAGATAATTAGTGATGTATTAAATAAATAAATAATATTTATTTATTTAATAATCAAGGAGGAACAAATGACATGAATTAATTAAATAATTATGAATTATTTAATCAATAGTCGAATGTGGACCAAGGACATAATTAAATAGCTTAATTATGCTAGGACGAAAGTGGTAAAAATGAAGCTTGCAGGCCTAGGTCATTTTTAGGTGTCTACATTTTGCCCCTCTTTGTCATAATGTCGCTTGTCGTATTGTGACAAAGAAAATTAATCAAAATATGCCCCATGAAGGTACGGATATTCTTGCCCCTCGGGAAATTTTCAAATTTTGGGTCGGCGCCAGAAAAATTTGCAAAAGGTCCCGATAAATCAATTTGGTGGTCAGAAAAATAGCGGCGCAGTCGGTTTCAGATTCTGACATGTTTAAAGCAACTTACGGGGAGGTCGAAGGGGCGGAACTGAGCCTCTAGTATAGACTGCCGTTGAAAAATGTCATTTTCACCCTATAAATAGGTGGTCAAAGGGGTAAAACTCAATTCACTTTCACTATTCACCTTGTAAATCCTAAGAGCTCAGAGCGAAAGACACAGCAGCTACGATGGTTATTCCAGTGACAGAGCACCGCGGAGAGATTGTGAGGACCTTCAGACAGCCAGAGGGCTCAGGACCAGCGGTATGTACCCTAAACTTGCTTTGTCATTTTCTCGATTTACGTGCTTTTTAATGCTTTCTAGGTTAGTCAACGGATGCGCCGCGACGCATATGCGTTCGCGTAAGCCGCAAGTGACTTCCCGTTCGCCGCATTTGATGCGTCGCGACGCAAGTGCATAGAATAAACAAGCCGCGATCGCATGGCCTGGCGCCGCGATTCATTTTTTGGTGCGACGCTAAGTGCTAAACCGGACCGCAACCTAATCGCCGAAAAGCCGCGAATTGATGTTGCAACGCGAATCGCTTATTCCAATGCCGCGAAGTGAAATGTCGCTACCGCATTCAAGAAGGTGGCTACCGCTAAACGCCTAATTCAATGCACGCGAAGTGTAATTGCCGACGACTTGACCGGGTTCAGACGCATTTGATTTTTCGAACGACGCATTTGTATATTTGCGACGCAATTGCTTTTTTGCGACGCATTTGCCTGTTTTCTTTACTTTAACCTATTTTAATTCCTTCATGCCCTAAGTTATTGTCCAAGACGGTCACTGTTGTCCGCAAAAGGTGCTGATGCCGTGTTCGTCTTTTTGCAGAGGCAGCTTGCCCCTATTTACACGAGGGAGAGCAGACCGAGGACCTTTCGGTTTGGCGATCAGCTAGGCCCATAAGAGCCACGACGAATCGATGAGACCTCACCATTCCATGTTGTGACCACCGCCATCTCTCAGCGCATCAGGTTTCATCGGGACGGCTACTGCATGCAGAGATGGCATTCGTGAGACTGCTCCTTTCACCGCCGGTCAGTGAGGCTACGACATTGAGGATCGCCTCTACCGTGATTCTCCAGATTCTGATTCGAGGGGAGCGGATCGTGTACGATCCCCGTCATGGCGAGCAGACCTTCCAGGTGTACTATCAGGATCAGGGTGCCAGACTCGGCATTGAGGGTTACGAGATCCATTGGGATTTCCTGGCGGAGCATTACAGTCGCTTTGATGCATTCTTGGCGACTCTGCTTGGTGGCATCTTGGTTCCAGACCGACGAGGACACGGATTTCCGATTGGCTGGGGGGATGTCATGGTCGGCATGCGACGAGAGAGGACAGTTTATGCATGGGGTCCATGTTTGCTGGGGACACTTTATCATCAGCTGCATGACGTTGTGTACAGGAGAGGAGAGAGTATCTCCTGTGGGACCACACTGATGATGATCTGGGCATGGGAGCGTATTGCCATATTCCGCCCTCCTATTGACAGACCACAGCTGGCCGCGGGGATGCCTTACTCTTACTACTATGCCGGCGCATTACAGCAGACCCGTATGGGTGAGACAGGGTGGTGGCGGCATCGGATTGATACCATGGTGACCTTCATCTGGAGACCCTACAGGGATTGTGAGGTATGGGATGATGAGGATGAGCATCTCAGTTTTTGCAGGCAGTATCGATACCTGATTGGCAGGACAGTACAGACGTCGCTGATTATTGAGATGTACCTGCCACAGCGTGTACTGAGACAGTTCGGGGAGCAGCAAGATGTACCCATGGGGACGGCAGAGTATGCACGATCGTCCAGAGAGTATGCATGGGGGTCGGCCATCCCAGTGGCCTTCGCGACACAGCAGATTGACGGGTTAGTAGCCCAGGCCTGGGGTTGGAGAGGTGGGCCAGCAGATCCAGGTACCACACCAGCCTATGATCTATGGTGGCACGCACGCCGACCTGTACCATTGACAGATCCTGACGGGCCAGCACCAGTTGACAGGCGGTCAGTGATTCCATGAGTACCGCGAGCCAGACGGGGGGGCAGAGGCAGAGATGGGGGTAGAGGCAGAGGTAGAGGCAGGGGCAGGGATGGAGATGGAGGGAGGGGTGGTGATGGAGGGAGGGACGGAGGCAGGGGTGATGATGGAGGACGAGGTGGAGATGGAGGTCGGGGTGATGATGGAGGTCGAGGTGGAGACGGGGGCCGTGGTGGAGACGGAGGTCGAGGTGGAGATGACGGAGGAGATGGCAGGAGGCGACGGCGGGACGGACAGGTACCAGGCCGCAGGGTGCGACAGCGCATGGCGAGGGTAGCATTAGATGCTATCCCCGAGGTTGGTGAGGAGGGGGATATGGAGGAGCAGCCCAGACAGGAGATAGAGGGTGAGGGGAGACATGAGGGGGAGCCAGAGGTGGGGGGACGGGAGGAGGCGGAGGGGGAGAGACAGGAGGAGGATGTCAGGGCCCCAGAGGTGGA
>VDFB02155058.1:0-14106 GCA_007258455.2 Sequoia sempervirens | reverse complement strand
GTTCCTTAAAAGCCTTATAATCAGCATTGGTATTTAGGCCATCAACTTGAAGCTTTCCAATTTCTATAAAATCTTGGACGATATGTTTTAATCTCCAACAGTTTTCAACAGTATGGCCAGGGCCATTATGAAATTTACAGAATGCCTTGTCATCCCACCAATGTGGCTTAGGATCTGGAATGTGAAATTTTGCAAGATCCTGAGGATGTGCCAAGTTGTTAGCAATGAGAGTTTTGAGAATATCCTCATATGTGTCACCCAATTTGGTAAATTGCCGCTTCTGGTTTTTGGGCCTTTCTTGATATCTTGGTTTACTTTCTTGTTGTGGAGGTGCATTAAGCTTCATTGCTTGCACAACCTTAGTCAAATTAAGAACACTTTGATCTCTTGATTGGGAAGAATCCACAACTCCATCATTGACAATTTGTTTGTTTTTGTTCCAATTGTTGTTCTTCCCTTTATCCCTATTGTTGTGTTGACCATTGTTGGTATTATTGTTATGTCTGGTCAAAATGCCTTGTTCTTTAGAACATCCTCAATGCGGCATGCAGTTTCAATCATGGTATCAAAGGAAGTGAAGACTATCTTTTTGATCTCATATCTCATTTCAGGCACCAAATTACTAACAAGTATGTCAATCTTTTCATCCTCATGGATCATCCTAGGATACCGAGAGCATTGTCTCCTCCACCTTTGCAAGAAGGTAACAAAGGGTTCCCCCTGATTTTGTTTCAAGTTGCATAGGCCCAACATAGTAACAGATCTTGACAGATTATATGCGAAGTGTTGAACGAATCTATGAACAAGTTCTCTAAAAGTCTTGACAGGAGGAGTGATATTGGTAAACCATTCCATTGCTTGTCCTTTAAGACTCCTAGGGAACAACCTCATCAAATAGGAATCATCCTGATGGAATTCAAAGCTCATAGTATAGAACTGACGCACATGGTCATGTGGATCACCACTGCCATCATATTTATCGTATTGTGGGAATTCCACCCTCTTTGGAAAATCTTTCATACTCACACTCTTGTCAAATGGATTAGGACAAATTGAGTCTAGTGAGAATGAGCTCTTAGGTTGCATCATTTTCTCCATCATTTGCTTCATTTGACGGATTTCTTCCTCTTGAGAGGGATTTTGCTTTTGTATTTTGTTGTCCACATCAAAATTATAAGGGACTCTGGCACCCTTGTTGATTAGACTTTCCAAGAACTTATCTTTGTTTTGTTCCAAATACCTCTCCACATACCGTTGGAAGATAGGCTCTTGTTGTATTCGCATGAAGTCTTGAGTATCAAAATCATAATGTGAGCTACCACCTCCATGTTGGGAACCAGGATGTACATGTTGGGAGTGTGGTCTTGAATTTCTGGGAGGAGTTTGCCTCCTATAGTGAGCATACTGAGAGGCCCTTCTTCCTCTAGGACTAGGAGATCTAGAAGGGGTCCTTTGACCACCTTCTACTTCTTGGTGTTCTGGAAGGGGTGGAGGGAGGAGAATTATGTCCACTGTTAGCACCCCTTGTATTGTATTGTTTGTTTAATTGGTGGGCTAACTGCCTATCTTGCTCCTCTTGAGCGAGTTTCCTTTGTACTTCCAATAACGCTTGGCTCTCTTCCTCAAGTTGTCTAAACTTTTCTTGCTTTGCAGCTTGTTCATCTAGAAAGGCTTTCTTTTCGCGTTCAATTCTTCTAAGCCTATCACTTGTGAACCTTGAGGTATGTTGAAGTGGTGAGCTTGGTCTAGACTGTTTGAACAAGTCATTGGTATACGTTGTATTGACATGAGCATCGCGAGGTTCATTGTCTTGGCCTTCGTGTTGTGACCATTGTTCTTGGTGAGCTCGTCTCTTATACCTTTCATCCCATTGATGGGCATCCAAATATCTTGTATTAATGAGGGGTGAACCAGGTTGATCATCATGAGAAGAATTTCCAAATATCATGTTGTTTATGTGTTGTTCATAGATATCATCAAGATTTTGATCCATGCTTTCCTTCTCCCCGCCGAAAGTGACAAGATAACTCATATATCCATACCCGAGGGAAGGTGCTGAGGGGGTACTCTGTCACTAAAATGGCTCTCAAAATAGGTTTCAGACCGAATTCGCAGGTGACTGGTCAAATATCGTTCCTTTTCCTTTCTCTTTGATGAGTCTCAATCGGGTAGTTGGTTAAAGACTATCCGGGAGGTCGCTTCCTTGGCTCACTTGATATCTTGTTGTGGATCACATGAAAGGAGAGTTCAAGCAAAACGTACAATTCTAAGAAACGTCAATACCAGACTAGGATAGTAAAATTTTTCTCTTGTCTGAGAGAGATGGTGAAATAGAACTGCTGCAAATAGGTGCAAACCAACACTGCCACAGAGGTGCTCAATTCTTGGGTGAACACCCTAGCACATATGGATCAGGAGGATGACTTACACAAAGTGTAATGAGTTTGAATTGTATGAAAAGGGGTGGACAAGGAGACTACTAGCACTCTCCAAGTGTGTTATCAAAGAGTCTAAAAAATTATCTATTTGACAGGAACAATTCCTAATTTGCCAATCTTAAGCAAAATCGCTTATGAGATCAAGGATCACTAATTCAAAAGGTCAAGGACACATAAACCCTAAATACAGAATAGGTCTCTAAAACTGAGACAAGTCACTTAATCGAAGAACTCAGTATTTCAGTTTGTTGTTTGTTTGCAAAGATTAAGCAAGTATATCCACAGATTTTGATCAAGCACATAGGTTTCAATCAGACAAGTTGTGATACAAAAAGTAGTCGATAACAGATCTATCAAGGACAAAGCAACTTGATAGTATCGGGGGAGTCTTGTTTGAAGATGTTTGGACAATGTTTAAGACTCAAAAACAAACACATAGCTATCCCTACCAAAGAAAATGGTGAGAAGTCAAAACCTTTGCCCCATTGCTTATGCGCATACGTGCACCTCACACAGCCATGTCACCCCCTAAAGGGCGCCCGTGTTTTTGGTGTTTCCAAGGACTCAACAGTGTACGTTCAAAGGTTACCCTTGTAGCAGGGGCCAGTGTTGCAACCACCTCCAAACGTCCAGGTGTATGCCTATGATGGGAATCTATGTATGATCAACATACGGAGAGATTCTTCCCCCTCCTTGCACAAAGATTATGACTCCTTTCGGAGGTGAACCGGGTAGGCAACTAACTAAGAGGTTTTTACTTGGCTTCCGTTCACAATAACCTTCGGTGCCTCTGATACAGAGCTTGGGCCTCGCAGCCACACCAACACCTGAAAATCACACACCCCCACAAGCAGGGCTCGGAGCGGCGCCGCTCAGTGCAATAAACAGAGCTTTTCCATGATGATCGTCCAAGTCATGGAAAAGAAGTTACTATGGTCTTGGAGTCTTTAGACTCAACAAGACGTTCTTTATTATAGTGAGGTGGAATCACCGACGATAGGTGTGTACTCACTTGGGTCGTTCCCGGAGGTTCAACTTCCGGCAGGCCCTCTAAAGGTGACACTGGACATGGCTCGGATTCGGGTTTCTAATTTTCTGATTCTCCCAAAAGGAGAAGAGCATACTTCTCTAGCCCGTCTCTTTACCCAAACATGCTAAACAACCTTAATCACCGAGCTAGTTTCACTTCACCAAATCCACACGCTTTTGGGTTTCTGATTCTCTCAATGAGAGAAGAGCATAATCCCCTGACGAGTGAAAGTGCTAAAGCTTCACTACCTTGCTCCGCTCCCTAAGAGTTCGTCATATTAGTAAGATCATAAGGAGCCTGGATTTGTCCATGGTCATCACCTCTATGTAACAAAGAGCCAAATTCCCTACTCACTATCGAAACTCCTAAGAATTTTAACGAAGCCCTAATTAGACTATGTGAATTGAAAAACAAGAAAACAAACACAATTTTTTTTTTTTTTAAATAAAATCTTTGACAAGCGTAAGTGTTTGTTTTCAAGTCTTTGTCATGCGTCCTGCAATCAAACCGTTAGTGTGTTTCAAGTTCTCTGACTGGCGTCCTGCAGAAACTGTTATGCTGTGAAAAAAGAATTGAGAAGAACCAGGATTAAAAAGTCTAATTTAATCTAGTCAAAATTAAATCTAAGAAGAATTAGTTAACAAAACTAAAATTAAACTAAATTAATCTAATACTAAACTAAAAATTTAAAACAAAACTAATCTAAATTAATAAAATTAAAAAATCTAATCTAAATTTAAAAAAAATCTAATCTAAATTAATAATTCTAATTTAAATTAATAAAGTTAAAAAATCTAAAGTAAAAAAATCTAATTTAAATTAACAAAGTTAAAGAATCTACTTTAAATTAACAAAGTTTAAAAAAATCTAATTTGAATTTTAGAAACTAAAAAAATCTAATTTAAAAATCTAAATTAAAGACTAAACCAAACTAACTAAAAACTAAACTAAATTAAGATTAAAAACTAAATTAGAATTAAAAACTAAACTAAATTAAAAACTAAAAAATTAAAAACTAAATTAAAAAAATCTTCAAATTTGATTTCTGAAAAATCTGTTTATAATGAGTAGATAAAAACAGAAACCCAGAAATTTTTTGAAGCAAAAAATAAAACCCAGAAATCGTTTTTTAATCCAGCAAGTAGAAGATGAAAAAATATTTTTTTTTAAATCTTTAGCCAGTTGAAAAAAATGACGCGCGACAGTTTTTGTGCAGCTATTTTCTTCAGATCTGTGAAAGAAATCAAAAAACTGAAAGATACCCAGATCGGATTTTGACCCTGGCTACAAAACCCAGAAATCGTTTTTCCTGCAACTGAGTGGAAGCTGGATTAATGAATCAAAACTAAAAACGAAATTAAAAACTACACTAAAAACTAAAAATTAAAAACTAAATTAAAAACTAAAAACTAAATTAAAAACTGAATTAAAAACTAAATTAAAAACTGAATTAAAACTGAATTAAAAACCAAATTAAAAACTAAACTAAATTAAAACTTAAATTTAAAAACTAAATTAAAAAATTAAATTAAAAACTAAATTAAATTAAAAAACTAAAAAATTAAAAATCCATGGCTTACTAAAATGTATAACTCAAAATATGTTATATTTCAGAATCCTTGCATGCAAGGATACTCAATAATGAGCCTCCTGTAAATCAATTCACAGCTCTCTATCCGAGAAGAGCATAGATTGATGTTGTGGCCCTCAGATTAACCCTGTTACCCCTGCAAATACAATCTCGGAACGAGAGATTCAAAGAGGAGAAGCAAGAATGCCAATCTCCATGAATCTTGTTCTTGCAATGCAACAATGAAAACTAATCTAAATGATCAGAAAATGTAATAAAACCAGAAACTGACTGATTGAACTGACATAATGACGAGATTACATAATATTAAACTATATGCTCTAAAAATAAGATGCTTATATAATCAAACTAATGTAATCTCAAATGATAAAATTCAAATTTGCAGCATAAGTCTGATGTAAAAATTCGTGATTCTTTTTTTTGAAATGAGAATGAGATGGCTCATTTTATAGGCAAAAGTAGAATTGAAGGCAAATTCAGAAACAATGTGGGATAAATAGAAAAATAGAAACAAATCTTGATTGGAATTCTTTTTTTAGTTTATTTCCCTTTTAACTGATTTGTTTCCCTTTTTTTTTCATCACAGGATATTCTTGAGAGGATATTTCATTTATTTTATTTTATTTAAGATGATAATATCTCTTTTAATAAAATAAAATAAGATTACGTAATTTAGAAATGAATAGTAATAAAATAAAATAAAATAATTTAATTAAAAATAGATTTAATTAAATAGCATCATTTTATTTAAGTAATATTAACTTCAATTAAATAACATTATTTTATTTATTAAAAAGGATTTATTTCTTTTGATTAAATAAAATTAATGAAGCATTCAAACCATAGGGAAAATTGAAACATTTGAAATAGTTATGAATTGATTAAGAAATTTGATTTGAAAATGCGACAATCATTGATTTAGAAAGTTGATGTTGACAAATTAAATAAATGGGGCCCAAAGTCTAGGTGACCATTTTAGGTTGCATACACCCATATGGGGTTTCGTGTTACAAGCATGAGAACTTTTGAATATACAGCAATGGGATCAAAGGCTCCCCAAAATAATGGAGAAATAGACATGATAGGCGCGGCCATTAGGCTCTATCAGCTCATGAACAGCAATACAGGAAAATACAATGAATGAAGTGCAGATTACAAGCACTCCTTTGTGCTTTCATGGCACGGCCTATGATGAAATGAGGAAATGAAATGAGTGGTTCTTCAAAAGAAAATCAGAGCACGTATTCATGGTGTGGCTAGTATGATGGCCATAAGTTTGCAAATAGAATCAATTTTTTTGCAGTAATAGAAACCTTTATTAAGCTTTGTTTTAGAAATGCTAACAGAAATACAAAGAGCAATAAACTTACATGCACGCCTGGGGAAGAGATAAAATTCTCAGCCGAGCTCAGTTAGATCCCCTGCAATGTCTCCTCATGGCACCTCATGGAGAAGGAAGAGAACAGTAAGGAAACACATAGAGCCACAAATATATTCGAAATGTGCTCATGATGCAGCCTCAAGGCCAAGAAACGGCTTTAAAAAACAAAGCAATGAGTCTCAGAAAGCTCATAGGAAGTTCACAAAAGGTTCTTACCATCATAACAATGGAGATTTGAAAGAAATAGCAAAAATGGGGGCTCAATCTTCATCCTCAACTGAAACCCTACGTATGGTGGTGGCGGCACTCTCCCAGGCAAAGTTTTCTTTCAAAATGACAAGTGCGAAAGGAGGATTTTAGGGTTTCCATTGGAGTTTGTGCATCCTCATGCCCTAATTCGAAGTGATATTTTCACTTAGGATTGATGCCTTAGAATTATTTTTGATGTCTCCAACATGCCTATGTCGACCATTTTTCAAGGCTTCATTAAATATTAATTGCCTACGTTAAGGATAGGCATTTAAATGTCTTGCAAGGTCTTTTAAAAATTTAGGGTTTTTGAATGTTTCAAATGCTTACGCCTTAGGTAAAGTTCAGAAAGACTTAGTGCCTTTTTTAAATTGATTTTGGAGAAGGATCAATTAAAATAAGATTCATAAAATCATATATTCCTTGAAGAATAAGCCTTTGCCACTTAGGGTTTATTTTTGTTTTCAATTGATTTTGAAGAAATCAATTAAGATATTGATAAGGGAGAATAATATGCCTTGCATATTTTATGATTTTTTGAGAAAAATCAAGATTGTATTGGAGAAATAGAGATTAAGTTGTATTTTGCAAAATATTTCAAAGCAATATTTAATTGCAAAAATAGGCCAAATTGTAAAAAATTTGCATATCATGTAAAACTAAAATAAAACGATTTGTTTTATCTCTTGGCTATTTTTAGTAGATTGTTCTATTTTCTTCCTGGGTCAGATTTGAGTTGTCTGCTAGATGGATAAGGTGCTTTATTTGCTTTAAAAGTAGGTTTAGTCTATTTTGAGAGGCTTTTCAGTATGAACATGGAAACAGTGTGTTTTTTTTGCTTTTATGTAGACTTTTGAGACAGTTTGGTACCTTTTCCTTGAGCTTTTCTTGTGAGCTCAAATTAGGGTTTCTAGAGGGTTATATCTTGAAGAAACTTAGTTTTTCTTCTTCTTCTTCAATTCAGATTATAGTTTCTTGCTCTTAGCATTGTAGAGCTTGTAAACTTTTTTTTTTGTACTCAGTTTGACAGGTTCACTCTTTCAGTTTTAATAAAGTAGCAGAGTTCTCCTTCTTAGTTTTCTTGTCTCAATTTTGTAATGGCAATCTGATGTATTTGTGTTTCAAACTTGAATCCTTATATGTCTTGCTATTATAAACCTTTCTTCAGAATTATATGGTTTCAGGTTGCATGTTGTATTTAGTTCTTTCAGATCTTCATGCAAATCACTGATGCAATATGTGCTAATGATATTGTGAGGGTTACTGTGATAGAGAAACTATTATGAGTGGTTAAGTCTAAATTTTCATAAGTCTAGTGAATCATCTGTTAGTCATAAGTTTTAATTTCAGTCATCCTTCTATCCCTTTTCCTAGAAATCACTTAGAATAATATTCGTCATTCGAAGAACTAGCTCACTCTGGAGATTTTTTCTTGCAATGAGTTACCCACAACTCAAGAATGTTTCCATGTGTCAATAGATTGTTGAACTTTCAGTTTCAGCAGGGTGCAAATCTATTTGATAACAGTTTTTGGCACGCCCGGTAGGACCTTGAAATTTAATTTCAGAGAAGTTCTAATGTATTAAAGTTGTTGTTTGGTATATGCAACAAGTTTTTCAGCCTTTTGGAGGCCCTTTTTCAATATACCTGGTGACTCCGTTCTCAGTTTTGCATGCAAATCAAATGCTGGTTTGTTTTAAAAAAAAAAACCTAACTTTTGTTGTTTTCTAGCTTATGAATAAATAAATGTCAATATTTCATGGCCATGCATCATATCATCCACCATATCATGAGAGCCCTACTTGTCTATATTCATATCAGCCATATCTGCATAATCATGCTGTTGGTTTCAATTCCCTGGATTTTCAAAACCAGTATGCACATCATAGTTGCCACCCACCCACCCCTGCCCATTTTTCATCTCAGCCTTCATATGTTCAAAATCAGTCCCAAGAGATTGCAGACTTGAGTTTCAGAGAAATAAGGCTGAACTATGAAAGGAAAATGAATAAAATAGGTCACCAGGAGGAGATTGCAAGTATAAAGAGCATGTTGCTTGATTACATGAGTTAGCTGGAGGAGATTAAGAAGCAACATGAGTATAATCAGCACCAGAAGTAGGAGCTGGAGACCCAAAGAGTTCAGTTTGAGGAGGATTTGGAGAGGGAGGCAGCTGCACAAACATAGCTTCTACTTGCTTAGTTTCAAAGGCATGAAGCCCAAACAACTCCTGCCATGTTGGAACATCCTGTTCAAGAAATGGTTCGTGAGTTTAAATTTCCAAGTTTTATGAAAAATGAACCTCCTAACCCTCCTAAGATCAAAATTCCTAGTTTTAGAGATCCTTTACCCTTGCAAGAACCCAGGTTGGAACATTTTAAATTCGTTATGCTCCAAAATCAGCTAATTGCAAAGCCTTTTCATCTTCAAGAAATTGGTTTTGAATGCAAACAAACTCCCCAGAAAATCAAAATCCCAAGTTTCAGAATTTTTTATTCTTTTGAGGATCCTGCGAGCATTCGAGACCAGTCCATTAGAGAGCAACCTTTTTTTCCCTAGGAGACTCCAGAAATTTCCCAAGTTTCCCAACCATATAAATCTAATTGTCCTACCACTACTTTCCTTTATGAAAATAGATCTATTGTCTTGGGAAATGACTCGTCATTCGCCATAGAAGAAGTTGGAAGAGTGAATTTATTGCATATAGCTATGGAGGAATATCATTTGCAGCAACAGAATATTGAACGAGAAGAGTCTTCTCCTATTGAGTCCTTCCATGTTTTCACTAATGAGCTGCCTTGTTTTGTGGAGGACAATGAAAAAAATTTAGAGGATCAATCGACGCAACATCATACAAAGCAGGAGTTCGTTGTTGGTTGCACCATTCTCTCAGTTGAATCTGAGAATGTTGCATGTGTGGAGAAGGTCGGTTCATTGGAGCAGCAGAATATAGATGACTATTTCGGGGTATCTAGTTGGTACATCGAAGAAGACTCAGAACATCAATAGCAATCACTGCAAGAGATAGAGGAGGTTGTGTTTGAGGAACCACAAATTCAAGATCAAGAAATGGCCAACAGTTCTCAAGTTCTGCCTGATCTGTTCAATGAGTTACCATTTTTTTTGAATGGTGAAGAGAGTACATCTCAGATTACATCCATACCAGCTCCTGAACAATAGGAAGAAGTTCTAAATTCTAATGTTTTTATACCCCAGGAGAATGGTAGTAAGATAACAAATAGTCTTCCTCCACAAGAAACTGAAAGTGAAAGGGAAGACAACATGTTTTGGGATGACCTTGAGGCTTTTGTTTAAAACTTAGATGCCAAGCATTCATCTTTTGAGGGAGAAGGTGTAGAGCAGTAGCTTGAGGAGACAACAGGGGGTGTCCAAACTCGAGGTGGGGATAGCATGGCTATTGAATGTCAAAACCGCAATAAGCATGATACAATAGTTCAAATAGAACAAGATCAACCTGAGCAAAAGCCTGACACTGCTGTCCAAGGTAAAGGTCTTGATTTTTTTTAAGTTTTCAAGAAAGTAGTTAGGAGGACGCCTCAAGGCCTATTATGAATACAGAAGATAATGATGGGTCTAACAAGAATTTGTACGCTAATATAATTGATGAGTTTTGCGCAAGGTTGGGTGATATGTTTTCAAATGATCCTCATCAGAAAGATGAGATTGAAGTAGTAGGTAACCAGCAAAGAACCAGTGGTGCAAGTTCAGGCTTCAGCCTTTCGAGAGGCTACCCCATCAGACATCTATCCAGGAATGTTGGCAATAGCCAAAGAATTTCTATCACACCTGAGAATGAGGTGGTAGTCGAGGAGCAGCAAATCCCACTTATTCATTCTAGGCAAGCTAGAGGTATGTTGGATCAGATTCACATGATCTGTGCCTTTGATTGTTATTTACAAGTTGTAGTGCACCAATGTGTGAGAAGTATCCTCATTTTTCATCTCTTAGTGAAAATTTGTGAGCATGCAAAGTATCCTCAGTTGATTAGGAGAGGTAGTTATTTTTCAAAACCCGTAAATGGTTTTGTTTGAGTACCTTTTCCACTGATTAGTGTAGAATAGAGTAATTGCAGTAAATAAGTGTGTTACACACATTTACTTTCAGTAGGTTTTTCTTTCCCTAAGCGTTGTTGCGCATATTTTGTTGGCCATTAGGGCCTGTTAGTTTGCTTTTAGTTCAGTTTCATTTTGTTTCACTACTATTTGGAGTGTTCCTGTTCAAATTTCTAAGTTTCATGAAGGGGCATATTTGACTCTGCGCCCAATGGAGTGTTTTAAGGAAACTGATCTATGCTTAGCTGGCAAGAATTTAGCGGAAATCCCCAAAATGTTACCAATTTTTTGCTACAACTCAAATTGGTGGAGTTCAGTAAATACGGTTATATCTAAAAGTGGAAAATACAATCATTTTTTGCATATGCTTGAGTGTTGTGTGCATTATATTTCTTATTCATTAACTAATAGTTATTCATTGAGTTTCAAGAGTTACCGTTTAGTTTTCACGATCAAATGGAGTACAGAATTGAGCATACAAATGTTAAAGCATGAATGAATGTTGTCATTTATTTCATTAAGTGAGTCATATTTACAAGATTTCATTTGATTGTGAGAATTCAAATGATAGTACAAATTTGCATTGAGATGCATTTTTTCTTTTCAGAATGAAAAGCATAAGAAAAATTATATATCCACACAAGTCGTGGATGTAACTGTTACAGTGCATCATAAGCATCACACTACACTATGGAAGATACATAAAAGGAATAATCACGTAAGTATAAACATAATCATCATTGCCTGTTGATTGATGGCCGATGCAGAAGTGGTGCACCATTTGTCTTCTTCGAGCTCCATTGACCTGTAGGAAGGAAGAGAGGGATGTTAGAGCTCCAATTATGAATATACCTACATGAACCATCAACGATAATGTAGTATGCTACTAATCATACACTGAAACAATCAAGGAAAAAATAGAAACATGAACTAAAGAGGAAACATCATCATTACATATTGCTTTTTATGCTAACATCGTTTGTTTCCTTGTGCAGGTATAGGAAAATTCATGTAGTTCATCATCTTATGAAGATATAAAGCATGTGGGGAAAAATGGGCTCCCACAAGGGTAGAGCTCGGCATGCTGCCCCTTAAACTTACAAGTGGGTTAAGTAAGAAAATACTTATCATGCTCGTCTGAGTATTCAAAAGAAAGTGAAACAAATTTTGATAAAGAGCAATCAGGTTCATTATTCATTCATAACAGTCAGATCGAAGCAATGAAATGAAAGTTACAAATGGACAATGAAATCAATGAACTCGCTCTGAAAGCATCTTTTAAACACTGCCAAATTGAATGCATGTGTTGTTTTGTTCGTGTTATTCATATTGTTTCATAATGCCCTATTGTGTACAATAGTGTTTCATCTCATAATGGTGATAGTGAACAGGCATAAATAATGCCTCATCGACAGAACATTAAAGAAATAATGGACATATCTAGAGTAGCTTCAAGTTCTTATTTTCCTTATTCCATAAGAGTGTTGAGCTCAGAAGCATATTTTCTGAAGCATTCATGTATGTTAAGAAGAATTCCTCATGGTTGTGAGTAAAAAAAGGAGCCATCATGTGCCACCGGTAGTTAATAAGTCTACAAGGGAAGCATTATACAGGAAAATGGTATTGTTGCATTCAGCTTGAAACAGTGATAAACTATGAAGAAGCATACAAAACATCATAACCAATTGTCTCTAATTCCAAATCTGCTACTTTTGTTGAAGAACAAGAGCTGGAGTGCATAAAGTGAATGGGAGTATGCATCAAATGTGATTAGTAATAGTGTTGCAATGGCTGAAATCCAAATGGTGTTTATCGAAGGTATGGAGATGGCCCTCAGAATAAAGTAAAGACTATAATTTTATTGCAACTACAGCTAGACAAAGAATGCAAATATGTGGAATCTTTCCAGCTTTCAAAGCTATTTTTACACAAGTTTTATAGGATTTCAGAATTATCAATGTGAGGAAATGTTCAAGTTTCAATTAGTTTTTCCGTTATTACCAAATACCATGTTTATTTTAATCAAGAATACAAGAGTAAGCAATCTCTTTCAGAGAATGGAAAAACCCACATGATGGGTCTAAATTCAAATACGGACTTATTACATGGTTTCCAAAATAATACCCATATGAGGTTTTTTATTAAATGTAGATTTATTCAAAATAATGGATACCCACATTGGGTTTTTGACAAAGATGCAATTTTGTGCTTCAAATAAAGGGTATCCATAGGAGTATTCGAATTCAAAATGCAGTAACAAGTGAGTTTATTCTAGAATTACAAAGGTTTTCTTTCATTTTCAGAGATACCCACTTTGGGGTTTTTCATAAAATGCAGAATTTCTTCGTTTTTACGAGTGCCCATATGGGGTTTCATGTTACAAGCATAAGAACTTTTGAATATACAACAATGGGCTCGAAGGCTCCCCGAAATAATGGAGAAACAGACATGCTAGGCGCGGCCATTAAGCTCTATGAGCTCATGAACAACAATACATGAAAATACAATGAATGAAGTGCAGATTACAAGCACTCCTTTGTGCTTTCATGGCGCGGCCTATGATGAAATGAGGAAATGAAATGAGTGGTTCTTCAAAAGAAAATCATAGCACGTATTCATGGTGTGGCCTATATGATGGCCATAAGTTTTCAAATAGAATCAACTTTCTGCAGTAATAGAAACCTTTATTAAGCTAACAGAAATACAAAGAGCAATAAACTTACATGCGCTCCTAGGGAAGAGATAAAATTCTCAGATGAGCTCAGTTAGATCCCCTGCAATGTCTCCTCATGGTGCCTCATGGAGAATGAAGAGAATAGTAAGGAAACACATAGAGCCACAAATATATCAAAATGTCATGTAGCGACCTCAAGGCCAAAAAATGACTTTAAAAAACAAAGCAATATGAATTCTCTCAAAAGCTCATGGAAGTTCACAGGGTTTCCACCATCATAACAATAGGAGATTGAAGAAATAGCAAAAATGGGGCTCAATCTTCATCCTCGAATTTGAAACCCTCATTATGGTGGTGGTAGAAACTCTCCCACGGTGATTTTCTTTCCGAAGCCAGAGTGTGAAAGGTTTTAGGGTTTCCATTGGAGTTTGTTTATCCTCATGCCCTAATTTGAAGTGGGATTTTCACTTAGGATTGATGCCTTAGAATTTTTTTTTATGTCTCCAACATGCCTAGGTCGACCATTTTTCAAGGCTTCATTAAATATTAATTGCCTAAGTTTAAGATAGGCATTTAAATGTCTTGCAAGGTCTTTTAAAAACTTAGGGTTTTTTGAATGTTTCAAATGCCTATGCCTTAGGTAAAAGTTCAGAAAGACTTAGTGCTTTTT